>PNRQ01000336.1:0-30525 GCA_003439915.1 Trichoderma atrobrunneum | reverse complement strand
CCGCCTCGTCGGACGATGCGAGGGAGGCCCGGCGCGCTGCTGCCAGGCTGGAGCGCATCGGCCGCGAGTTTCAAAAGGAGTGGGCAGCTCAGGGACTGGAACAGGACACCGACGGGAGGAGCACTCCTGAGTGAGGCCAGCACACCTTCATACATCCAGCAGCAATAATAGCAACAATTTACGAGAACCATGGATGGTATATATAGCCATCCCCCATCTCTACCAGCGACAAGCTCGACACCGAACCAGGCGGAGTCGGCTTTTACAACAGCTCAAAGAGAATGGATCCGAAAGAAGTCAGCCGAGGCGCAGAGGCCGCACTCGAGCGAAATAATACACTGGGGCGCGGAAGACAACAGCATTTTTTGGGAGCGCGGCGCAGAGAGAAAAAATTAGGACGAGTATACAACGCGCGTTAATGAGAAAGATGGCTGGATCGCTCTTTTTTACCTGTTGGTTTTTTCTTGTTCATTCTATATTCATATTTTCCTACTTGTTTCTCCAGATCTTACGCACGCAGAGTCAAGAGTCGGGTTATAGCATACAGGAGATTTAGCTACCACGTTGGCTCCACTGGCGTTTAAAAACAGGGTTATCATAGGCAATTGACTTTTCATCTCAAAGATTCATTATGGCTTTCCATCTCGAGCTTCGTTTTGTTCAATTTTTTTTTGGTCTCATTTCATCTATTTGCGATATATAAAAAAGGAAATCGAATGTTTCCTTTGATCTCAGAGTACAGTCGTCACAACGTGAAATCATATTTTCTCCCTTGTTTCAGTAACCGGCGTTTTCTTTCCACATGTTTTTCGTATGATTTAAATTTTTATAGAAGAGTTTTTTATTGCGTCTGCCGTAAAATTTAAATGAGCTGCTGGAAAGCACGGTTGATAGGAGAGCGAACGTTGGGGACGTCCTTCCAGAAGTCGATGGTGAGGAGAGCACGCTTGGTGATGCCCTCGGGGGTGAACTCGAACTTCTATAGCGATGGGTTAGCAGGCTGTTACTTTCTTGATATTTTCCTCTTCTGTTCGTTCTTTTCCAACGTACCTTGTAGACATCCTTGTAGGCACCAGAGGCACCGAATCGGTTGAGGCCAAACTGCTCGTGAGTGTAGCGCTCCCAGCCCATGGTGCTCATCACCTCAATGGACAGAGAGGGGACGCCGTCGGGCAGGACGGAGAGTCTGTACTCCTTGGACTGGGCATCGAACACCTCGAAGCAAGGGATAGAGACGATGCGGGCCTTGACGTTGTGCTTCTCCAGGAGGACCTTGGCGGCATCCACGGCAATGCCAACCTCGGAACCGGTAGAGACCAGGGTGATCTGGGCACCCTCGACCTCCTGCAGGACGTATCCACCCTTGATGGCCTTTTCGATGATGGAGCCCTCGAGCTGGGGCAGGTTCTGGCGAGACAGGGCAATGATGCTGGGGGTGTGCTTGGAGGTCAGGGCAATGTAGTAGGCAGCGCTGGTCTCGTTGCCGTCAGCAGGGCGCCACACCATGCAGTTGGGGAGGGCACGGAAGTGAGCCAGAGTCTCGATAGGCTGGTGAGTAGGACCGTCCTCGCCCAGACCGATGGAGTCGTGGGTAGCGACCCAGATGACTCGGACGCGGGACAGGGCGGACAGACGGACGGCACCGGCAGCGTAGGAGACGAAGTTGAGGAAAGTACCACCATAGGGGATGATGGTTCCGTAGGCGGCCAGACCGTTCATGATGGCACCCATACCGTGCTCACGGACACCATATCGGATGTATCGTCCAGAGTAGTCACCGAGGCCGGTGGCAGGGGGCTGGAAGTCGACGGCCTCCTTCCAGCGGGTGAGGTTAGAGCCAGTCAGATCGGCAGAGCCACCCTGAAGCTCGGGGAGGATGGTCTGAACCTTGCTGAGGACGGTCTCGGACAGCTTTCGGCTGGCAATGGCAGCGTCGCTGGTAGAGTAGACGGGCAGGCTCTTCTCCCAGCCCTCGGGCAGCTCACCCTTCAAGCGGCGAGTGAGGTCGGCGTGCTCGGCGGGGTACTTCTCAGCGTACTGAGCGAACAGCTTGTTCCACTCCTCCTCCTTGGCGGCACCCTCAGAAGAGTGTCTGCCGTAGAGCTCGGAGACCTCCTTGGGGACGACGAAGCTCTCCTCGGGGTTGAAGCCGAACTTGGTCTTGAGCTGCTTGATGTCGTCGGCCTTGAGGGGGGAGCCGTGGACACCGTGGGTGCCCTCCTGGAGGGAGCCGAAACCAATGGTGGTTCGCAGCTTGATGATTGAAGGCTTGTCCTTGACGGCCTGGCACTTCTTGATGGCGGCCTCCATGGCCTCGAGGTCGTGGTCGCCGTTCTCGACAACCTCGACGTGCCAGCCGTAGGCCTCGTAGCGCTTGGCAACATCCTCGGTGAAGGCAACGTTGGTGTCACCGTCAATGGAAATGTGGTTGTCATCGTAGATGCAGATGAGGTTGCCGAGCTGGAGGTGGCCAGCCAGGGAAGAGGCCTCACCAGAGACACCCTCCATCAAGCAGCCATCACCAAGGAAGCAGTAGGTGTAGTTGTCAACCAGGTTGAAGCCGGGCTTGTTGAAGGTAGCGGCAGTGTGAGCCTGGGCCATGGCCAGACCAACAGCATTGCAGATACCCTGACCCAGAGGGCCAGTGGTAACCTCGATACCGGGAGTATCGTGAGCCTCGGGGTGGCCAGGTGTGATGCTGTCAACAGTCTGTAGGTAGAAGACACGAGTTAGTGCTGCTCGACATATCCTAGCCTCTTTTGCAAAGGCTAGGCTAATTGAGCTTTTTTTTCTTCCTTTGTTCAGTTCGAAGCTTGGCGTAAACTTACTCGGAAGGCCTTGAGGTCATCGATGGTCAGGGCGTAGCCGAACAGGTGAAGCAGAGCATACTGGAGCATGCAGCCGTGGCCGTTGCTAGATTGGGGCGAAAAAAAAGCACCTGTTAGTCTCGCGATTCGCAGAGCGGGGATATCTCTCTCTCCTCTATTTCCTGCAGAGGGGGGCGGGCCGGCGAGAGCACTCACGAGAGAACGAATCGGTCACGGTTCAGCCAATCGGGGTTCTTGGGGTTGAACCTCAGGAACTTGTCCCAGAGAACGTGGGCAATGGGAGCCATGCCCCTGCGATATCACCGTTAGCAGCCAGAACGGGCGGAAGTGGCGGGAGCGGAGCTTCGCGTCACGAAGCGTGGCCAGACTCACATGGGGGCACCGGGATGTCCCGAGTTGCTCTTGAAGGTCGCATCAACCTGGAATCGCACAGCAAGTCAGTCAATGCTCTCCGTTTTTGTTCTGTCTCTCTCGTCTGTCTTTCTTGCGCTTCTTTTTCTCGTTCTTCTCGCATTGGTGCCTCGCAACCTCCACCACTGCCGTCGGGCGTAACCAAAACTTTCCAGCCCAAAGCTCTCACACAATGGAGGGGCAATGGCGGGGTAAAAAAGCAAGGGAAAAAACATACCGCGAGCAGGCGGATGGTGTTGATGGCCTTCTGGTCAACCTCTGTGTAGCCCATGATTGCGAATGGTCGGATCTGCGCTATAGAAGAAATCGGGTATCAAAGTAATTGGGAATATGGAGAGAGAGAAACGGACGGGGCCTGATGGGGGGAGGGCCGCATATAAAGCTGGTGTTGAGGGAACCTTTTTGTTGAGGGGTTAATGTTATGTCACGGATTAGGGGATGCTTAGCTCAGGCCATCAATACTCTGCTAGGGACTCTATCGGCCCCTCTACCAGTATTGAGAGCTCCCCAAGTTCCGTAGCCCCTCCAACAAGCCACTCTGATGCCGCCCTACTGGAGCCCCGGGGCAGCGCAGCCAGGCAACGGCAAATGGCAATCGGAGCGCAAGTTCCAGCGGGGCCCGTTTCCGCTACTGGGAGCCCGCCCGTGGATGTAGCTTGTTGCGGCTTGCTGCAGCGCCGATTCGCCCTCTTACTGTGTGTGCGTGTTGTTTCGTACTTAGAGGATTTTTAACGTGGATTCCACGCTTTCCAGGTTTTTTTTTTAAACTCCGTGCTCACCATGGCTGCTCCTTGTGACTTATGGTCCCCTGTAAGTTTAGTAGTATGGATGCAATTTCTGCGAGGAACCTTTACGAGGAACCTTTTCGAGGAGCCTTTACTACCAGGTACTCATGGGTCAATGGAATCATTAGATTGTTTATTGCTCACCTCACCCGGCTGGTACATACCTACATAGTGCCATTAGACAGCATGCACTCTGCTTACAGACAAGAACCGTCTTCAGAGGCAACAGAGGCAACAAGATCTACCGCCCACTTGACGCAATCCTATCCACCGGGCAAAACGCTCCATTCCCGCAACAAAGAGCGGAGACTCTAACCGCCCTGACAGCAAAAGACATTTGAAGCCATCAATTCCATTGTTCCTTGCCTTTTGCAACGGCAACCTGCAACGGCATCCCGCATTCGGATACTCCGTTTCGGCCCGGCCTCTGACGTAGGGGCTGCTGATGGGCCTTATCATCTGATGGCCTCAAATCTCACAGACAACGGGAGTCACAAACGGATGTAATCGATGGATGGTTACAGGCTCCCAGGTCAAGCAAATCACTCTCTCTCTGACCCTCGTGAAACAACTGCACCAACGTCTCCAAACCCGGGCAAGCCGCCAATGCAACTTTCAGACGTGAAATGCACCAAGTCCATCTATCCATCCACACACACGATAGGCTATCCTTGACACTCAATGCCTATCCGCGTCACCTGCAGCAGAATCCTTGGCCTTGGCCTTTATAAGCGGCCTCGAGCGTTATTCCTAAGCAATCGTTCATCGCCTTGCCAAGCGAGTCCACCAATCACACAAGCCAAATCAGACACCTGAGCGGCTGGCGCTATTCCAATAGCCGATCTAGCATCCCGGAAGCTGCGCGTAAAGCGGCGCTGGCCGGATCGTTCTTTAAGACGGGGCTGAAAGTCAAAAAGGATTTCAGGCTATTTGTTGCCCTCATATTACAGAGGAACTAGCAATAAGCATTGATGAATAAGTTAGTATGTAAGCATGTGTCGGCACCACCACCAGAATGCAAGCGAATGAACCACAATGAAGATGAGATTTGCCATCTGCCATGTTATGAAATCTGATGAGAGCTTCAATTCCTTACCATTTGTATGTGTTGGCGTAAGATAGGAGAGAAAGGAATGAATTCGACTAAGATACGCTCATTCCTAAGTGATGCCTACCAGCACTATGTATCTACATCAATTTACCCACTTTCCGTGAGAAACTCAATTTTTCACCACATCAAATCCCCCATCTCATTCAACCAAATAATCCATCACGGCAACAACAAATAAACAATGGTTAAAAAACAGAACCCTAAAAAGAATCCATCAAAAAGGGATAAACAAGCACCAGCAGCTGACCCCATCCCACCCGTCGACCCCCAAATCCTCATCCATCAGCAGCGCATCCTCAAGCTCTTTTCAGATGCCTTCAATCCCGTCCTCATATCCGAGGACTTCACAGCCCGCCTCCAATCCATAAAACAGGCCCTCTTCAACCGGGAATTCGACGCCGCCTTTGGGACAGAGGAGAATCTTCAGGCGTACGCTGCAAGATGGAGTCCTACCAGAGCCCTCTGCTACTCGTCCATCTTCCAAACCATCGCCCACCACTTTGATGAGATGGCTCTCACATCCCCTCCTCCTACCGATAACGACAATGGTGAAGACAGCCCAGACGCAGCCAGCATCGAAATGTCAGATTCACAACCTCGCAAAGCAATCAAAATGCTCTGCATCGGCGGCTGCGCAGCCGAACAAATTGCCTTCGCCTCCCTCCTCCATCAAACAAACTCCTCCGGCCACCTCACCCTCCTAGACGCCGCCCCCTGGACACAAGTCGTCGCTCTTCTCCAAAACCACATCACTTCACCGCCTCTCCTCTCCAAATACGCCTCCGCAGCCATCAAGGCCGCAAACACGCCTCTCCTCGAGCAAGGCCAGCTCGAGACAACATTCTCCCAGGGCGACATCCTAGCTTTGGATAAGGAGGCATTGTCTTCACTGCTTGGCCGCGAACCTCTCACTGTGACGCTACTGTTTACATTGAATGAACTCTACACCAACGGAGGCATTGGTAAAACGACAAAGTTCTTGAAATTGCTGGGCGAGGTCATGCCGGACAGGAGCATGCTTCTTGTTGTGGACAGCCCGGGCAGTTACTCAGAAGCCGCTGTGGGAAAAGAGCAGAAGAGGTACCCCATGCAGTGGCTGCTGGATCACACTTTGATCGATCCTCGTGCCCCGTCTCCGGGCTACGAGTGGGAAAAGATTGAGTCTCACGACTCGATATGGTTCCGCCTTCCAGAGGGCCTCTCTTACCCTATTCAACTGGAGAACATGCGTTACCAGATGCATCTATATCAGAGGAGGAGTACGTCCCCAACTCAATGAGATTCTATTAGGAGGGGGTGTTTCAAAGAAAGAAGAGAGAGAAAGAAAACTATAGTTGATAAAGCTGCCCTTGAGTTGCCATGTATAAAAAAGGACCATATCAGGTCTCTTCGTTAGGGATATCTATCTACTAGGTATCTATGCCCACACCAGCTTCTTCAGCGAGTGGCCCAGCTGCTCGAGTAGCCCGGTGCTACGTCTCGCCGTGTCCAGCGAAATGATATCGCCCTTCTCCACCAGCTTCTTTCGCTCTCCTCCTTCCTTGACCTGCTGCCGCTCGAAAGCAAGGCGCTCAATCTCTGAGCATATCGTGTCGATAATCTGCATCTCTGTTTGCCGTGGCCCCGCCCCGCTCGCCGGCAATGAAGAATCGGCGTATGGCGCCTTGAACGCAAGCTTGCGAATGGCAGGCTCCTTGGAGGCATTTGCGCCGGAGAATAGGCCGGCGAAGCCAGTTGGTGCGGGTAGAGGCTCACCGGTAGCTGTGAACTTCGGTGCGTCTTTAGTGGACAGTGTACGGGTGTTCCTCCTCCGCACGTCGCTTTTGCCCGGTTGATATGACACCACAAAACCCACGTTCCTCGTCTCGTTCATGTGCGCCTGCGAGATGGTAGAGGTGATGTAAGTGCCAATTTTGATATTCGTGATGCTGGCAAGGGTAACTCTTTCAAAGGACGATACCTTGTCCAGATCCCAGTCAAAGCGGCAAAAGTACAGCGCAGCATCCGTCAGGAGAAGGACAGTTTCTTCCATCGGCCACGATTTGAGGACGTTGGCGGCATTGGGACTAATCAAGACCCAGCCGCCGTGAAATTCTTCATTGACGTCTGCCACGACTCGCTTCTGACACAGCTCCACGGCACGCTCCCGCATTCTTTCCACGGAAACAGCCGGATCCTTGGTCATCATGTCCATCTCGAATTCTTCAAATACTTTGGCACTGACATTTCCGAGCAGGAAATCAATGGCAGCTTGGCTGAAGTAGTCATTGACCATGCTAAAGGGGAGATGATGATTAGCCATAGGACTTGGAAACAAGGCAGAAAAAGAAACTCACCCAGTATAGAGACGTGTTAGGGATATGCCGAGATCATTTAGTGCCCCCCTGTAATCCCTCTTTCGTGTCCTCGTATAGTCACCTTTCATAGCGGAGGTAGAGGCGTACTGCTTTGAAACGGCATCGCCGTTGTCAGCCCAGAGAGTATTGAACCAGGCCGTCTCTTGGTCTATCTGTGCACTCATGTCTATGCCTTCTTCTTTCAGTTGTAAATCTAGCAAGTGTTTTGCAAAAGAGCTCTGGCAGACGTTTGTTCGGTCTAGACAGTCCATACAATTCGTCCTAAGGACGCCTTGTTGCTTACGGACCACCTGGCCATTGTTCTTCACTGTGCTGCCCAGCGTCTCTAATTGATCTTTCAATGTGGACAACAAATGGCTCACGTTCTCAAACTTCATGCCACGACAGGCGTGGTGAAAGTCAAACCACTCAAACGGAATCTTTGCCTTGTCATCGAGCCCCTCGTTGATGCGCGCCATCGTATTTTGGTACTGCGTTCCAATAGGGCCCTCAACTCCACGTTTCTCGACGAGATTGACAATCTGTACCGTGCCGTAAGATGCCGAGAGCCTTTCAAAATGCTGCTTGGCGGCATTGTAGTTTGCGTCCTCAGAGTGCTGCAAAACCGGCACGGGCTTGAGCGCGTAGGCAGTCTGTGTAAAGAAGAGCGGAATGCTGCCTCTTATCTGAGTAAACGAATACACTGGAGAAGAGGCATCCCATGCAGGAGATGAAAGGACCTGCTCTGTCTCGACAAAGTTGGCTGTATAGCCACCCTCGTCTATGCCGCGCCGGAGGTATCGCAGACCAGCCCTCTTAGTTGATCGTCGCGATATGAGGGTGATGAGGTAGCTCTTTTCAGTAGGACGCAGTTCTAGAGAATGCCTCGCCGTGCCTGAAGGCGGCGAGCCCGGAGCAGATGGCGGGGGCGAGAGGTCCTTGAGCTCCATGGATTCTGTTCCAGGGTCATCTACCTGGGGAGGCTGAGAATCCGCCACAAAGGTTCTCTGGCCGACAAAGCCCTGCATCAGAGGTAGGGTCAAGGCATCTTGTCCGGCATCTATAAAAGGTTGAATAATATGCCGGTTCCAAAAGAATGTCTTTTTGACCTGCTCATAGAGGGAGCCGTTGGGGTTGGCCGTCGAGGCACTGTCACTCGGACTGCGAGTTATATCCAGGTCATATGAAAAGTAAAAACTACGTGATGAGCCAAACAGTATTTGGACGGTCCGAAGCAGCTTCGGTAGCAGCGTGGATGCCGGAACCAAGAGATTCTCATCCGCTTCTTGTAGGCTGGCGAGACTAACCACTGGGGTCTGTGATGCCGATGGCGCAAGGGGCGGCGTGGCCGTTGGCGAGTTGCTCATTCCCATAGTCCTTCTCTGGTCGACTGTCCACCCGCTTCGACTAAACCAGCGCTGTGCAAATCTCCCATAGCTGCCCCGTCTCCGGATCACGTCTTCGGCAACGCTGCTTTTGGGGTCCGGCGGGACGTCTCCTTTGTCGACAACATCGTCGTCGACTTCCTCATCAGGAGTCGAAATTGGCATCTCGCCGTCTTCGTCACTGCTGCTATCTTCTTCTTCATTATTCACGCTGTTGGACGACTCCGTACGCAAAAGACGTGCCGTCTTGCGCACCGATTCCTCGGCATCACTCTGCGACGAGCACGGCGTCACGGCCACTTGCGTGACGACATATATGGGCAATCCAAACACCTGGGCCACCTGTTCTCGGCGTGTAATCGTCACCAGATACGTCAACCGCGACACCGTAATCAATCCTGGCGACTGTTTAACACGCCATCACATCACATCGACGCCTGCCCGGGACTCACCAATGACGCCGAGCGCTTCAAACCACGAATCGGGCTTTGCGGAATCAGGGGCCTGGTCGCGTGCCGCCGACACCGACGCATCGCCATACTTGACCCTCGCAGGCTGGAACGGTTTCTGTCCCTTGGAGGACAATGGCTGGATGATGAGGCCGTCGACAGCGGCCAAGATTAAGACCTTGCGCGCAAGACCCGGCATCGTGCGGGGTCTGTGTCTCACCGCAGGAAACTCCGAGAATTAGAGGAAAAGCCGGAAGTCGGTCAAGGAGTCAAGAGCCGGGGCTCGTGGCTACAAGGACGAGTAGGAGGAAGCCATTGGGGTGATGTTGAATCGAGGCGAATAGGTAATGAAGTTGTATTGAAGCGAAGTTCAACGTCATCAATTACACGTACATCTACCTCTAGTAGGTACATCCATCCGCCTGCGCCCAGAAGCCGCAAACCCGCCTAGAGCTACGGGTTAGTGCTGCTTAAGCGTTGTACTGTAGAAAACGGGGATGCGCGGGCTGTCCAACCAGAGACTGAGAGCCCGAACAATGGGGGGCTTATGGGGAGCTCCATACAGCTGTTAAGTCTCGGTGATCGATGGAGTGCCATCCATCAAATGGCAATATACACGCTACATGGATATTAAGGCCTTTTGACATTGGCGCCATCTTCCGCAACCTTACTGAAACCTTGGTGCCCTTCAAGCTGGATGCTCTATATCCTTAAGGTTCCGAGTGACACATGGACCCCTAGTAAGAGGAGAACCACCTCCAACATTCTCCAACAGCGTTTCTATTTCTAGACCATCTCGACCACAATCATCGCCCGCCAATTCCTACAATGCACCTATAGCGGGCCACCCTGAAAGTGCATCAGCAAGTCATACAGACACATCACTTTGAATAAGTGTCGGGGTTATATTCCACCCGAGCTAATCACTGCTACAGAGCACAATCCAGGCGAGCAGGCGAGCTACCGCCTGCGTGAGATCAAACAGCGTCATCTGTCTGTTGTGCTTCGGATTAGTGAGATGCAGAGGGGCATTGGCGTCGTGGTTGGCCAGCGACGGCAGGGATGCTCTGCGAGTCTACAACAAAGAACGAGCAACTCCAGCAGCCATCTGGAGCTGTCGAGCATCCAACCACTCAGTCCGCGGCCCAGAAAACCCGTGGGGTAGCTCCGTCTGCCCGTCAGCAGCCATGGTCGCCATTTGCATCAACGGACAGGCAGCAATGCATCCCGAGCACCAGTCGGCGTTTGCGGCCTTGGTGGCCAACAGGACGAGCTTGCTTGATGCCACTTGTGGACCTCATCTGCAGTTTGCACGTCGCCAATTGCATAAGCAGGCCAGTGAGGGGTTGCGACGCTGGCAGGACGACATGATCCGACCGAAACTCGCCTACGCAATGCCCATTCAAACGCATGCATCCGTGCCTGGCTGTGAGCATGAGAAACAGAGCCAGAGGCCGGCGTGATCGTGATGGTGGCCGTGGTGGTGGTCGTCACCCATGTTCTAAGTGGTGGCACGGCGGCGGTGGTTGCTTGATTGATTGATTGACGTGGTGTCGACCCCTAGAATAAGCCCGGCTGATGATGGGTCACGTCAAGCAAGCAGCAAGAAAAGAGGCTCTTGCAGTGATGACATGGGCAGATGGCTGGCTGCATCCCATTTGCTGCGATCGCCCATTTGACAGATCTGGCGGTCGTGGTGACTGTTGGCATTTGTTTGGGGCGCCTAAGGTCGAAAAGGGGTAGTTCCTGCTAGCTCTCTGCATACTTTAAAGCAAGTCTGCGCTACTATCAAGTACCTTGTTGGTACCTCATTCAAGAGCCGAAGCGGCAGCTTTGTTTGGCCTTGGCCCATGACGCTGAAAGGGGAGCGCCAGGGCAAGTCACTTCGCACACATCCTGCGCGCGAAAGCTACATGGCTGGGGAGGGGGCCAGCGAGCCTGGATTGGGCTAAGCGTCCACCACCTCACCTCACCACTTCACAGGCCAGCACCAGCACTTTTTCTAGGGCCTGGCGTCAAATCTTCCGCTTTCTGTCCTTGGAAACCACCATCACGACCTCTCTTCATTCGCCGTCCCGGCCCCCTGGATCATCAACGAGGCGCCCGAGGACCGCTGCCCGCCTTCTTCTTGTCTTTCTTTCATCTCTTGCCCCTTCTTGACCCCCTTGTCTGGTCTGGCCCGTCGAGATTTGTTTGCTCGTGGGCATCGTGCTTCTTTGCCTTTCTCTTCGTGTCTAGCACCGCAGGACGGGTTGGGCTCCTCACTCCTCCTTGCGGCCCTTTGTTGTTCAATCTCCTCCGACTTGCCCTCTGTCCTCGCCCACCACCCGCCGCTGCATGGTCTCCCTGATCCATTACTCGCCCCTCTCTCCGTCCCCGACGAGCCCCATTCGTCCGCCGTCTAATCGTCTCGCTGAAGCCGCCAACTAACAACCCCCCATCATGGCCGCTGCCCCCCGACGTAGAAAGCTCATCGGCCAACGACGCCGAGTCGAGGACGAGGGCGACGATGAGGGCCGTCCGGAGACGCTGGAGCTGGATGACGACTCCCTGACCGAGGGCTCCGTCATCTCCGACGACCACGATGGAGCTGATGATAGCGACACCAGCAACATCGACGAGGTGTCACCCACCTCACCCAACGCGCGGAAGTCTGCCAACGGCACCGCAAAGGGGGCCGGCCACAGAGCCGCCAGGGCTGGTGCTCAGGGAGATGGCAACAAGTCTGTGTCGGATACCGAGCTGATGCTTCATGGCCTGTCCATTGCGGATCGGCCGGACTCTGCACAGGAGCTGCAGTTCGACGAGGTGACGCCGTCGCCACCCAAGTCGCCCTCTGCTCCTGTCATTGTCAGCTCCTCGTCTGCCATGCGGTCTCAGCCTGGGCAACCAGCCAATCGACGCCGACAAGAGCACGAGGATTACAAGCGGCGGAGGGACGAGGACCCGGCCTTTGTGCCCAACCGGGGCTCCTTCTTCATGCATGATCATCGGCATCCGGGGCCGGCCGCGAATGGCTTCAGGCCGTTTGGAAGAGGTCGGGGCAGAGGTGGTGGTCGCGGTGGCATCGGGGGCCCTTTTGCTCCAATCAAGTAAGTCACATCGTCTCTTGTCGTTGCCATGATTACCGTCTCTTTGAGCTCTCTCTATCCCCCACCTGGCCCTCTTTGCCTCATCTGCTAACGTGGAATTACCATGTAGTAACCAGATGCACCACCCCGCCGATCCGACCACAAACTCTCCATGGACGCACGACATGCACGAGACTGTCGCAGACGTGATCCCACGTCGCCCTCGGCAAGCACCTCATGAGGAGGGACCGCCTAACGGCAATGGCTTCATCCCTACGTGCGAGCCCAGTGCTACTCCCATCAACAGAACCTTGTCGACTGAGAAACACATCGGCAACGCTCAAGTCCGCGTCATTCTGCCTACGGTGGCCATCTCGAAGGTGTTTCCTGGCTTCCCGGTCAAGCAGTACACGAAGCTGCCCGATCACCGCCCGCCCCTGCGCAGGGACAAGCCGGTTCGCATCTCCCTGCCGAACCATCCTCCGAGATACATCTTCCCCGCTTCGGACCGATCGTTCACCTTCATCCCCCGTGCATTACGCCCCAACCAGCAGCGACTTAGAGGTAAGCCCCGGTCTGCATGGGGTTCTGTGGGTGGATTTTCGCGGAGGACCAGCATATTTGGTGGCAGCTACTATGGTGGAAGCATATACTCCCCCAGTGCTGCCGTCAGCAGGCGGTCATCCATCGTGGTGCACGATAGGGAGGCCATATTTTCGCCCACCGGGTCCATCATCTCCCGCCCCGCACCACAGGCCGATACCAGGCCAGTGGTCCGTCTACCTCCGGCTCCGCAAACATTCAATATGCCGCCTGCTGGAGTTGAGATGCCGGCAGGTCAACCGGACCCAATGTTGATGGCCGGACAGGAGGCTTCAATTGTCGACATGCCCCAGCCACAAATACACCCCCTTCCGCAAAAGCCCAACTTCCAGGAGAACTTCCCGGCATCGATCCCAATGCACCAGCCTCGCCCTCAGAAGAACATTTCTGTTGCGGGCATCGAGTCGCCAACGATGTCGCAGAATGGCCCGGGCTTCCAGCAAGCCTTCCACCAGCAAGTTCCCGTGCAGATGGCAAACGGATATCAGGACTCGCACGCTCGCCGGCCCTCATACTCTACCCATGTCTCGACCGGCACGCCTCTGTCCCAAATCCCAGAGCGGGCTATACATGCTGCACCGTTCCAGCCCAACACGTATGGTCAAACGGCCTACTATGGCGGCCAGCCGTACCAGCCTCACCCTCAACAGGGATACTATTATCCGCATGGCTACTCTGGCCCAAGCATGCCCGCCTCTGCTGTCACCGCGCCTCCATTCATCCCGCAAGGACAGCCGGGCATGCCTGGAAGCTTTACACCTCAGAATCCAATGGAGCAGCCAGGTGTCACCGCGACGGGGCCACCGGCACCCCCCAATACAAACCTCGTGGCCCAGGAAGTCAATGGCATGGTTTACTATTATGATGCTTCTCAGCTGCCGTCGGTAAACCCTTACCAGTCATACCCTGCCTCACAGCCATATCAGCCTAGCGTGATGGGAATGGGTGGGATGGTGACTCCCAGCCCCGACGGCTTCTACTACCCACAGCCCGCGCCGGGCATGGTCTATTACTCACAATAGCGTTGATTCGTGTGGTGGATGCGACACCGACGCTGGCATGATGATTGGCTTCTCAGTGCCCGTCGACCTTTAATAACCCTATTGCAGACCCTACACATCTCACTCCTTCTCCTGCACTTTCTTGTTGATTCCTTTTCCCTTTGGTGTCATGGGTTGGGTTCTACGCATCATTCTTATCCATTTTCGCGGTTCGGGTGGTTGGGTGCTCAAAATCATGAACTTTTTTCCTTATCTTTTTCAACGTCTGATATTGTTATCTTCATCATGCGTATCCTGGGATGGCCAGCTGGGAACCCCGGGATGGCCTTTACGTCTTTGTGTGTGCGTGTGTACTTGGGGAAATGGACCTTTTTTCTTGAAAACAAAAAATAAGTATTGGAAGTTGAAAACTGAAAGATGCTTGCTGCGGCATTCATTTGTGTCAGTTGTTGAAGTTATCGTCACCACGGTCAACAATCGATGGCCATATGCGGAGGGATGGAAAAACGTCTTGCGGGACGACCTTTTCTCTTTTTTCGGTCTGAGCTAAAGGGGAAGAAACGCATGGGTAGCTGGGAGCGATTCTGTAGCGGCTTCATTGCGTCCTTTACCTTTGTTAGCCCGGATGTCCTTGTAACTTCGGGGTTGATTCCTTGTGCTGTTCATGGCAGCGGCGTTTAGCGGTGTTTGGAGGCAATTATGTAGTAGCTTTAAATGTGCGGGAAATGGAGTTGCAATCTGTGGAATATCTTTGTGTCTACTCTCTTTTTTGAGCTTGATTTGCATATATTTTATTGAGCGAGCAGCTTGTTTTTTATTATGCTGGATGGTGAATGTCTTGGTGAAGATTGAGTGATGCCAGTGAATGTCCCATGCGCTTTGAATGCCATTCCTTGCTATGAGCTGTAGAAGCTACCTATGTAGCTAATAACCTCAAGTGCTACATCATGTTCTTGGTTGGCTTGAACTGTCTCGCCTGCGTAGAGATAGGTTGAGCTACACAAGAAGTTCTTGATATGAAGGCCATTTATAGAGTCCATGGGTACTTGGGTGGTCATAGATTCGAGCTAGATACCTGCGTGTCTTTCATGTGACGTCGCATTTAGCTCTTCTTTCCTACATACATTAGTACATTGCCCCTTTTCCTTATCAATCGGTCCCTCGTTTCAGGTTATATCCCCTCCACTGTTTCGACTAACATTCTATTTCTTCTGTATCGTCATCGCCGATAGCTCCGAGATGTGTAGGGTTGCCGACGCCCCTCGCCGTGATAGGCGCAGCTTGCCAAAAGTGCTATCAGGGTAGCCCCATTTGCTGGGCGTAAAGGTTAGTGGAGGATGGTAGATGAATGGAATGAAATGGGCTGAGAGAATTAGGCGCATGGGAATAAAGTATCTAAATGAAAGATAAGAGAGGAATAACTTGAGTGTTTAGATTTTGCAGAGTTAAGTGAATGGGTTTGTTTTATAGGTAGTCTGGAGTGAATGCTCGGTGGTATATGTGGGATTTGCGTCGGAAGGACATAGAAGTACATTAGTACCTTAGTATTGAGATTTTGATAGAAGTCAATTGAGCTCCAGGGCTCCATAGAAACAGGGGAATTCGCCTTTTGATTTCTTTCTAAGATGCATTGTCTTTTATTAACTCTTTCATTGATAACTTATCGCAATGGGGGAATAGTTGGCTTTAACGACTATTCTTGGCTTGCTTTTCTCGTGCGTTTATACCCCCTCGACTGGTAGGTATGCAAGCTCTCGTGTAGATGCCAGAAAACTGGCCTAAACCGAGAGGGCTAGAGACCAATATTTTTCTTTCTTTCTTTTTCTTCCTTCTTTTCTTTTCCCTGTTTGGCAAATGCGGCTGTGATTTTCGTCATCGGGGTATTAAGAAAGTGAATCTTGATAGGCTGCGAGGTTTGTTAGGCGGACTCGATATCAATGGTGCCTACAATTGGAGTCCGCCCGGACGGTCCGCAGGCTGGAATATGGCCGATTCACAACATGTTTCATGGCGTGGATATGCCTTGGTGTATCCCTGGCGCCCAGAATATGGAGGGATACCATGGTTTTAAAAGGCTAAGGACACAGTTGATAACACGTCGAATTTACCCTTGAGAAATGGCAGCCTGCGCATTTTATAGCTACGGAGCACGCATGCATAAGGGCATGCAGTCTTTCTTCGACCCGCCTCTCTCTCACCCGATGAGTGCCGGGGTTGAGTAAAGTATACAAACTAGAATACAGATTTATTCTCGTCTATGAGGACGGATGCACTTTGTGGTGTTAAGCAAAACGCTTGCTGATAGACAGGAAGAGCAAGACGCAAGGGAGTGTAATAGGCGTCTACTAAGATTTTAACGAGTGGTGATGACAATGCAAGGGATGAGCCGGCAGATTACATGAGTTAATACCAGGTATGTAGAAGAAGCGAAAAAGAGAGAGAGAGAGAGAAGCAGCACCACCAAGCTTCGGGCAGGGCGCATCGAGCTAGCAATCTCACGTACCGCATTGATACTTGGCTTCAAAGGCTAAAGTGAGACATTGTGTTGAAGCCATGGAAACTTTGGTGGTAACTTTGGACTGCCCAGAGAGCTCCACAGAAAAGAAGACATGGAGCAAAGGAATAAATTCAGACGTCTCTCACCAAGAATGATAGTGTATGTGGCTTCCCTCTCAGACGGGAGCCCGTGTGAATTGGAGCCTGTTTTGGTCATCCGGTTAGGCAGTCCTTTGTGCTGAGAAAGTAATCGATCGAGAGCTGCTCGTCTGTGCAATCCACGGCTGTCGTGTCCCTCCCAATGACCACCAATCAATGCTGGAGCCTGCTTGGGATGCTCCGACATGCTCGGCTCGGTGACACGATATGTTGCCGCATTCGGCACATCACGCGCACCGAGCGGAGCCAGACAGGCAGAGCTCGCATCGATCCAATTGCTTCACGTACTCGTATCGCACTATGGCGACAGGCCCGGGCATTATTACTACGAGTCCTAGTATTAGTAGTTCGGGTATTATATAAGAGCAGAAGCACCGCAAGTATCGGGTACTTTGGCAGGCAAAGTACCTGATCAGAACTCACCGAACGAGACACGTACAGTAGCATCGGGTCTCGGGATGGCTGCAGTTTGTGGTGTTTGTCTGCCTTCGTGTTATTACATCTTACTTTGACTTTGGAGCGTCAGGCAATTTACGGCGCCACGACGCCGTACCATGGGATCTTGCTCCTGTTCTCCCGAGCGAGCTGCAAGTTCCAGAGGCCCCCAAAGTGTCGTAATCGGCCTTTGCACAAGCCTGCCTACGAGATGCCGTGGCGGCCGATCGAGCATGAATCGGCAAGCCCTGAAACCGGGACCAGCTTCACTAACACAACCTTATCCGCTGTCTTTGGGATGGCGGCAGCTGGCTGGTAATAGCACCACGTAGTCGCCGTCGCCTAAGAGGGGTCGGCCGGTCGCCAAGGCAAGGGATGCTCGAGTAGTGAGTGCGAGGACAGTGTGGATGGATGGGATGAGACGAGGGAGAGAAGCTGGCGTGGCTCCTCTGCAGCCTGGGCTTTCTTGTGTCCCGTCTCCTCGCCTCATCCGCAGCCAATTGCTTGTGGGAGTGGCGAGCCGTCCAGGCATCCGGAGCCAGCTAAGCTGCAGTGGCAGCGCCATTGGCTCTGGCAGTGGCTAATCGCAAGAAGTCAGGTTAGCCCCATGATCAGCGAGAGTTTGATGTCTGCTACCATGAGATTTTGAGTTGCCTGCTATCGGTCCCAGTGGCAGCCTGCGTACTGTAGTCTGTACATAGCTCCGGGCTTGGGAATGAATGGATGGGGCCGAGGAAACCGTAGGCTGAAGCCGCCTTTGTCTCTGGCGACACCAACGTTACCCAAAGTTTGCAAGCAAATGACAGCCACTGGATTTGATTTTTGATTTTGATTTTGATACCAGTACCAGAGAGGTCAAAGGATGCGAGAGCCTCCGAGGCGGCACACATGTGATGCAGCGCTCTGAGACAGGACAGGACAGGACAGGCATCATTTCGTCTTTTGGCCACCCGGCTGCTCTTCTTCCTGGCGTTATCGTGCATCGTGCAATCTGCGCTTGACCGCCTTGGTGCTGGAATTCCTTCGCCCCATGTCGCCATTGGCCGCCATGAGTCCACCTCTTGCAGTCCCCCAGCTCGGGGCAGGGCAGGGATTCATTCCGCCGTTGAACCCTCCAGGGCGCAGACAGTAAATCCAGGTGCGTAATGCACCGTGTGTCTGCTGCAGCTTACGCGCCGACCTTCTCCGCACTTGTCGTTGCCCGCACTGTGACGTCCTGGAGCTAGTCACATCCACTGTCACGGCCCACTGAGCACCCGCTGCATCAGCGCTCAAGTGCTGTCTGCACCTCAGATGCTTGCGGGTACTGTACCTACTACCGTCGCGGTACCTGAGCGCTCAATGGCCGCCAAGCTGGCTGAGTGCTCCGGTCGCTGTGCTCTTCGCCGTGACTCGCCGTGGTCCCACCGCTAAAGTTCAAATCAGTGTTGCCTCATCGCCTCCCTGTCGGTGTGCCAGAGCCAGAGCCGGGTCTGCGTCACTGCACAGTCATGTAGCCGCAAAGTACCTATCTCAAGTATCTGGTACTTGCGTTAAACTCTCCAGTTTCCGGCTCGCCTACCCCAGTCAGCCTGGCGTCTGGAGCTTCTGCTTCTCTCCCAACCACGCAATCGTCATCTCTCCTCTTCCTTTCTCTCTTCTTCAACCAACTCCCATTTCCTTCTCCACACAAAAAGCATCACAGCGCCTCCCACAGCCTCAAATATTGCCATCTGTCCTTTATCGCCCGTGTTTATATACCTGAGCCGCCAGCTCTCGATAGCATCCATCAACGGGGGAAAGTTGTTATCGCGTGAGTTCGCCTCTCCCGGTCGCCCACCGCTTCGTCACCGTCCTAATTGTGCTGCACCTTGCTAACACAGCATCGTCACCACGACAGGCTGCCCATCATGGCTTCTGCCCCCCAGCTTGTTCCGGAGACCATGGTCACCCTCAAGGTGACCTTCGAGAATACCACTCGCCGCGTCAAGATGCCGCTGCGCGACATGGTGCCTAATATTCTCGAAGCCAACGTACGTGCTCCCATCAAACTTTCATCGTTTTTTCTTCCCCAATCATCACAATGTTTCTCGACAACGCAACCATGCTATGCATTGGGTGTCTTCTTTGAATCTCACGGAGATATTTGATCAATGCTGACACTTCTGTCCAGATCCGACACTTCCTCCACATCCCACTTGAGACCCAGGTCATCATCGAACGCTACTCCGACTCTGCCAGCGCCTTTGTTGTTCTCGACTCTAGTAACCAGCCGGTCTACAAGCAACTGTATAGAGCCGCCAAAGCCAAGTCAAAGTTGAAGCTGCGCGTGTTTATTCCCGAGCTGCAGCCAAAGACAACACCAAAGCCGGTCACAGTGGAGGACGAACCCGAGGCGTCCGTGGCAGAGACCTACGAGTCCACCGAAAAGATTACTCCTACCGAGAGCGAGGAATCATCGTCAACGGCCGAGCCTGCCACAGAGATGTCGGTGCCTTCTGCGGCCCCATCTTCAAT
Organism: Trichoderma atrobrunneum; assembly: GCA_003439915.1. NCBI lineage: Eukaryota > Fungi > Ascomycota > Sordariomycetes > Hypocreales > Hypocreaceae > Trichoderma > Trichoderma atrobrunneum. The sequence continues at coordinate 10,959 of PNRQ01000336.1, read as the reverse complement.
CACCTTGCTCTCCGGAGTTGAATTGCCTCTGCGAACCTCTTCGTCTATCCAGCTCGACACACCTGAGGTGACCAAGGTGGAGGAGGAGCAGATCGAGCCTACTACTCAGAAGCTACCCGCAAACTTTGCTCAGTCTGCTCCCTTCGACCCTCAGTCAATATACTCATCGTTCGAGGACTACTGTGCTCCCGCCGTACAGTCACACCATGTCATTGCCCCCGCCCCATTCGCCGTCTGCTGCAACAACTGTGAAAAGACTGTTTCAGACGTGCACTATCACTGCCAGACCTGCGATGACGGCGACTTCGACCTCTGCCAGGCTTGCGTTGACCAGGCCGTCAGTTGCTATGACGACAACCACTGGCTCATTAAGCGGACCATGATTGACGGCCAGCTCGTCGCCAGCAGCACCGAAAGAATTGAGCCCAAGGCCCAAGCCAAGAAGCAGACTGAGAGCCCCGTTCAGGAGGCCTCTATTATCCCATCAATTGAGAACGTCGAGAAGGAAGAGAAGGAGACTCTCAAGATTTCCCGCCCTGAGAAGGCCTCGGAGCAACCCGCACTCCAGGCGTCGCCAATGAATGATCTTCCCTTCTTCGTTCCTATTCACCCTTCGTTTGTGGGCGCCCCTCCAGTTCCTAGGTGGTCCTGCATGGGCACCATGCGAACATGCAACTGCTGTGTCCAAGGTATGTTTGAACGCATCTCCTTACATCCATGAAATATGCCAAACTAATGAATGATTTACAGAACTTCCCGAATGGGAGTTCCTCCACTGCACATCTTGTGAGGACTTTGACCTCTGCCAAGCATGCTTCGGCAAGGATGCCCATGGCCACCACCCCAAGCATGCCTTTGTTCCTGCTGTTGCAGGCACCAAGATGCCAGATCACATTACTGTGAAGATGGGCGCTGGCCGTAACCAGGCGCACCACGCCATCTGTGACGGCTGTGACAAGTACATCACTGGAGTCCGCCACAAGTGCCTCGACTGCCCAGACTGGGACTACTGCTCCGACTGCATTCCCAATGCTGCGTTTGTCCACGCCAACCACCGCTTCGCGCCCATCTATGAGCCTCTGGCAGACCTCCATGCCTGTGCGGCTGCTCAGCCAGTGCACATGGGTATCTGCTGTGATGGCCCCCTGTGCTCCAACACCCAGGGTTATCCTACCTACATCAGAGGCGTGCGCTACAAGTGCGCAGTCTGCCACGACCTTGACTTCTGCGCAAGCTGCGAGGCCAACCCTGCCAATGACCACAACAAGACGCACCCTCTCATCAAGTTCAAGACTCCTGTTCGCCACGTCAGCGTTACCACCACTGGCGAGCACCAGGATGGAAAGCGCATGCCTCCTATGGGTGACCGCTCCAAGAATGCCTCCAAGCCTTCAGAGGTTCCAACCTTGAGCCCTATCCAGGCCGTCATTCCCGAGCCAACCGTGGTTGATGCTAAGCCTGAGGAGCCCGAGACTGAGGAAGTCGAGGTCAAGCAAGAGCCCGAGGTCGAGGCTGAGACCAAGGAGGTCGAGGTTAAGCAGGAGCCTACTCCTGAGATTAAGGAGGAAGTCGAAGAGGAAAAGGCTGCTGAGCCCGTCCCATCAGTCAATGAGCACGATCTCCGGGCCGTCTTCATTCGCGACTCCGTCTCTGATGGCACAATCATGCCACCCAACCACGTCTTTGAGCAGACATGGGTGCTTCGCAACGAGGGCACCGCTACCTGGCCTGCTGGATGCTCTGTCAAGTTTGTTGGCGGCGACTACATGGGCCATGTTGACTCTGCCCACCCTGCTGGCATCTCAGAGCTTGTGTCGGCATCAGAGTCGACAGTCTGCTACGCCCCGCTTGCCCCCGGCAGCGAGTTCCCCTTCACCGTGCTGCTCCGCACTCCCGCCCGCGCTGGCCAGATCATCTCTTACTGGCGTCTGACTACGCCTGAGGGATTCAAGTTCGGCCACCGCCTCTGGTGCGACGTTAGTGTGCGCATGCCGCCGCCTGAGGTCCTACCGGCGACCACGGTTGAGGAGCCCAAGAAGGAAGAGGATGCCCAGACCGGCAGCGTCATGATCTTCCCCAAGCTTGACAAGGAGTCACCTCACTCTAGCATGCACGCAGAGATGCAGGCCGAGTCCGTCTCTGGAGCTCCCGAGACCGATGCTCAGACTGAGGAGTACGAGTGGGATGGATCCGACGACGGCTTCATGACCGACGAAGAGTATGACATCTTGGATGCCTCTGATGAAGAATATCTGGAGGATCGCGAGAACAAGAAGCTGAGGAAGTAGGGGGTGTGTCTTTTATGAGCAAGAAATTTTGTAACGGAATCTGGGATCTTTGGCGTGCATTTCTTTTCCTTGTTCCCTACCAACTGGGCCACAGTACTGTACTCTTCTCTATCCCCTCTTAACTTTGGGATTATTTTTCGCTGGCAGTCGTCATGGCCTGGACTCTACTTTGAAGGCCTGCGGGACGAGTCTGGCACCACTCTCGTTTGATTTCCATCTAGTAATTGTAGGATTTGATTAGGAATAGGACGCTATTATTGACTGTTATTATCAACTACTAGTATTGGTTTACTTTCTCTTCTTTCCTGCTTTAATTTTCCCTCTTTTTCTTTTTCTTTTTCTCTCTTTTTTCCTTTCTTTTTCCCCTGGCCTCCGCTCCCACGCCCTCTCGTGGTGTGAGGTCGCCCTTGCTAGGCGTCTTTGCCTGTTTTTTCTTTTTTCACAGCTGAGTGGGTGGTGCTCGGTACGGGGTACCAAATGAGTACTTGTGATCCGTCTTCGCAGTCGGGCGGTGTGATTGGCTGGAGCTGCGACGTGTGAGTGCAAGAAAATTCTGACATGGTGACGTTAATGGGCAAAGGCACGCCCGGGAGCTGCAGCGGCGATGGTGTGCTGCCCTTGGTTGCCTTGGGCCTGGTTGGTAGCGCCGCGGTAGCAGTGACCTCAGCCGCGGCAGTCACCAGATCACCCGCGTGCAGCAACAACATCAACTGACAGCTGCTGGAGGCGCCGGCTTACCTAAGGCAAGTTGTTACAGTAAGGCTCCTCGCCTCCTCCGGGTGTCCTGCCTCTGCACAGGTGGTTTTCTTTTCGCCTCAGGCATACTCTGCCATAACCTGGCATAACCTGGAGCGAAGAGGGGCGCAAGAAAAGCGGGCCCCTAAACCTGCTCCCTCATCCCTGTACTCGTACGTGCCCGCTATCTATAACCTAAGGTATAACCCCTTGCCGGCCGCGCTGCTCGTCCCTCGTTTTTCCCTCTCTCTGCGCAGGTGCCGCCAAAACAAGCTGCGGGCCATCACTCGACTCGACTCTTTTTTCAACCACCGTCGCGGGTTGTCGTGTCAACTCTCAGCAACGGCCAGGGCTGGATGCCACCAACTTGCATCAGCGCTGCATCGCGACGACCGTTGACGAGCCCCTGATTTTATTTGTCCGTTTGCCGCACTCTCTCTTTTTCTTGCGGTGAATCGCTTTGTGCTCGCTGCGAGTGCTTGGCCCTTTGACGGCGTGTTTTTTTTTCCTTTTTTTTCGCCTCCCACTTCTGCCTCTGTGGACTCCCGCTTTTGTCCCCTTAGGCCGTTTTCATCCACCTACCCTGACGCGACGCAACACATATATCACCATCGCGCCTCGTCGCTAACTACTCCACCTTGTCCTCTTTTTCCCATCTCCCCTCCCCTCTATCCATCTCTCTACTGTCGCCGTCATGGTGACCTTCGCCCTCCCCGGCGAATACGACGGCGCGGATGTTGCCAACGGCACTCCCAAGTCACGTCCTCCTCTGCCCTTTGCGAAGCGCACTTACGTCGCGACGCCCTATGCCAACAAGCGCCTGTCAACGTCTGCGGCTTCATCGCGCAAGCTGCTGATTACGCGCGATGAGACGATGAGCCAGGACCCTGTGTCCTCGTCACGCAACAACCTCTTCAGAGCAACAGCCGTCGAGAGCCCTCCGACAAGCACCACCTTCTCTCCCAATCTGCCCCAGAGCACGATGAAGAAGGTTTTTGCTCCTGGCATGACGCCCATGTCAAATCGCGTTTATCGCGAGAACACTGCTCGCGCGACGCCGCGCGGCTTGGCTGCTAACTCGTCAGACAAGGAGCTGTTCAACATGCGAATCTCGTCGCCTCCTCCAGAGCTGACTGGCGAAGTCCTGGCGAACAAGGTTCCAAAGGACTGGAATTCTAAGGGATCCATCTACGCCGATCAGTTCTTGGCTCATCTCTGCCCTCCAAACCTCGACGACGAGCAGCGTCGCCAGTTCTTCTGCATTCTCGATCTACGTCGACTGAAATATGCCGCCAACGAGATTTTCACCAAGAAGAGCTGGAAGCTCAACATCATGAACTTTGCCAAAGAGTTCGAAAAGAGTCGGTCTATCATCCTGCTCCGATATGGACTTTACGAGTTCCAGAGCGTCAAGCCATCAAAGGAAGTTCTTAAGAGATGGCGACGAGAGCACGGCTTGCCCGATCCCGTGGAAGAGGCAGACGAGGAGGCTGCCGAGGCTCTGGACGGCACGCCAAGCAAACCAGCGACTGCCAAGAAGCGCAAGGCTGATGACAACTTGTCAAAGGAGACTGTTGATGCTACTGAGAATGTGGCCTCGGCGGTCAAGCGAAGGGCCACCGTCAGAGATGAAGAAGACGAGCCTACTGCCGCTACCCCAGCTCCTATGAAGAACAAGAGAAAAGCTACCATCACCGAAGAATCACCCGCCAAGCTGCAAAAGACGCCTTCTTCTTCCGCCAAGTCGCTCTTTGAGAAGATTGCCAACAAGCCGGCTGCAAGCCCGTCCCCGTCAAGGCAGCTGAGAAGAATGCTGCCAACGGCAGACTTTCTCGCTCAGTTTTCACTAGCTTGAAGCCCCCGGCCAACGGCGTCAGCAACGGCAACATCTTTGGCTACCTTTCCGATGCTAGCTCTGCCAAGAACAGCGGGATCGAGGCTGATGCTGAGAGCGAAAGCGAGTCTGACAATGACGAAGAAGTCGAAGAAAGCCAGGAAGCCGGTCAGAGCGACGAACCTAGCGGTGCTAGTGACGCTTCGCCTCAAGTTGGATCCAACCTGTTTAACACTAAGCCATCAACCGCCTTTGGCACTGGTGTCTCTAGTGCTGCAGGTACCCGCGAGAGCACTCCGGGACGCAGCCTGTTCGAGCGCATCACCAAGGGTCAAGATGGACAGCCCATCCGGGCTGATGAGAATGCAGAGGAGGTCATCCCCAAGGCCCCAGCATCATCCTTGAACCAGACCTGGAATCCCACCAGCACTCCCCTCAAGTTCGCCCCTGCTGCTGCTCCTTCTACTACTCAGAACGGCTCGCTCTTTGGTAAACCAACCTCTGCTCCCGCTGGCTCCATCTTCGCACCCAAGAGCACCGCACCATCCAACATCTTCGGCGTGTCTAAGCAAGACCAGAGCTCCAAGGCCAACACTCCTCTTTCAGAGACTGACGTGACCGGCGGAGAGTCTGATAAGGAAAACGACTCCCAGCCTACCAAGAAGCTGTTTTCTGAACCCAAGGTGGCTGCTCTACCCAGCACCACCGCCCCGTCCCTGTTTGGTTTCAAGCCCGCCAAAGTGAGCGAGCCCGCCAAGCCTGCAGCTACCACTACCAGCCTCTTTGGCGCCATTGGGAGCTCTGATGCAACCTCCCAGCTGTTTGGTGATGTCAAGACATCAATCCCTTCGGCGCCTACCTCCGCTCTCTTTGCTCCCAAGAAGGAGAGTGAGAAGCCCAAGGGCAACGGCCTGTTTGGTACCTCTGACGCAAATGCGACTCCTCTGACCGGCGCATCTGCAGCTCTCTTCGGCATCAAGCCGACAGAGACGCCTGCTCCCGCTGCCGCTCCCGCCCCCGCTACCAGCCTCTTTGGCACTGCGTCTTCAGCTCCTCCTGCAACGACCGCTCCCGCTATGTCGTCCAACTTGTTTGGTACTGCAGCCCCTGCATCTACATCAACCAACCTGTTTGGATCCGCCAATTCCAGTTTCACTTCTGAGCCTGACCAGTCAACACCCGCTCCCACTACCACCAACTTGTTTGGCGCTGCTTCATCGGCCCCAACAACTTCCCTTTTCGGCACTTCAAGCTCTGTGCCGTCTAAGAAGGATCCTTCCCCCTCTGCCACAACCCAACCCGCGTCTGCGCCTCTGTTCAGCTTTGGCACGTCCGCAGGCCCCAAACCCACTGAAACTTCTCAGGCCGCTGCCAAATCCCTGTTTGGTGCTCCAAAGTCCCCTCCCGCTGCGTCTTCCAGCCTGTTCGCTGGAAGTCCGATGAAACAGGATGCGGCATCACCTGCTAAGAAGCAGTTTGGTCTCGGCACTGATACCTCAGCCCCTCCTCCGGTGTTTAGCTTCGGCTCAACTGGCGCAAGCTCAGGTTCATCAAACTTGTTTGGTAACCCTGCGCCTTCTGCGCCTACTCCGGCTCCTCTCTTTGGCGCCACTCCTTCAAGTGCCCAATCGGGATCTGGAGACAGCAACGGTGGCAGCTTCAACTTCAACTTTGGATCTGGAGCAGCGGCACCCGCCTCTACAGGCAGCTTCAACAACCCATTCTCATCTGGCAACACTGGGGGAGCCCCGGCTCCGGCATCAGCTCCCGCGCCCGTGTTCTCCTTTGGTTCTTCGGCTCAGCCAGGAGGAGGATCTGGTAGCTCTGGCGGCTCTGGAATGTTCCAGTTTGGCAACGGCACCGGAAGTCAACCCTCTCAAGCATCAACGCCTTTGTTTGGCGGCGCCTCGGCCACGACTCCCAGCGTGCCGTCTTTCACTGCCACGGGGCCTTCAAGTCAACCATCGACTTCCATGTTCTCCTTTGGAGCAAGCAGCCAGCCTTCCTCCGGGTTCAACCTCGCGCCGCCAGCCGGTGGATCCTCGACCACCGGGACAAGTAAGTCACCTTTTCCGAACCGGAAAATCGCCCCGCTAAAGCGTCGGGTCTAGACTCTCCATTCAACCTCGGGGGAGGCTCTAGCTTGGCAACCACACCAGCTGGCGGGACGCCGGAACCATCGGCCCAACTGAAGACGAACACCAGCGCTGCTGAGAACAACGACGAGGAGGGCGAGAAGCATGAGCAGATCAGCCTGACCGAAGGCGTTGAGAAGGATGAAGAAGTCCTACACGAGGTTCGTGCAAAGGTGCTGAAGTTTGTCCCTGCCGGGGAAGCGTCCGAGAGTGAGGAGAAGAAGTCCAAGAGCCCCTGGGCTACCAAGGGTGTTGGATCCCTGCGCCTGTTGAAGCACAAGGAAACCAACAATGTGCGTCTGCTCTTGCGAGCAGAGCCCAGAGGCAACGTCGCGATGAACCGCTCTGTACTGCCAGATTTATCGTACAAGGCGGACGAAAAGTATGTGAAAATGACCACGTCGAATGACACGGGTGACGGCCTCGAGACCTGGATGATCCAGGTGAAGACAAAAGACATGGCCAAGGCGTTGGCTGAATCGTTGGAGACGCACAAGGCGTTAAACAAGAAATAATGTGGAGGAGCATCATGTATTTTACGACCGGGCTGTTCATCAAGAAACGGAGGGATGGGGGAGCTCGTGGGGTTTGTCCTTTTTAGCATTGCGGGCGTTAGAAAGCATTAAAGCTGGATGCAGTTTGGTTTTGATTTTTTCGGCTGGGTTCTGTGAAAGAATGAAGCTCTATATATCCCACGGAGCAATCAAGCCTCTTTGATTGTGATGATTTCCTCTGCCCCCTTACCATCATGGTTCTGTAATAACATTTCTGTACTTTAATTTGGTTGTGCTGCTGGATGGAGAGACGAAGGAGCTTCTGTAGAAGAATTACCAAAAAGTCGAGCGTTTGCAATGCAACATTTAGTTGAAAACCTGTGATGATCTTTTACGATGAAGAATCTGTTTTGAATTCTTAATGATTGTAAATGCTTCAATACCTAGTATGAAATTGTAGAGTCTCGAGGAGAAGAGTCTCGAGTAGAACAAGCTAGTCTTTCCTGTCTGTGGGGGCGGGGGGAGTCGCTATCGATAGCGGTACTTGAAGCGCTGCCAAATGCGCGTGGCGCGTCTGCAGCTCGCTGGCTCTGGTATAACCGCAACTAAACCTCCTACACCACAGCTCCCGTCGAGAGCTTGCAGCCCAACGCCAACAGCGATGCCACGGTACGGCTTTTCAAATGCCCCGGGAGAAAACATCTCGATTGATGAGCTGTGCTGACGTATTTCTCATCTTAGCGAGATCATCACCATCCAAGCTGGACAATGCGGCAACAGCAGTGAGTGTCATGCGCTTCCGGCCTCCCTCCTTTTGTTTGTTTGTTTACCGTATCGCGGGGTGATTTTCTCTGGGGAATGCGATCAGGTGGTAGTTGTTGATGATTACTTTTTACTGACCGGTGGGGGGTGTTTTACTCCTTTTCTCTTGTATAGTTGGAAGTCAGTTCTGGCAGCAGCTTTGCCAGGAGCATGGAATTAGCCAGGATGGCAACCTGGAGGACTTTGCGACTGAGGGCGGCGATCGCAAGGATGTGTTTTACTACCAGAGCGACGATACGCGATACATTCCCAGGGCGATTCTGATTGATTTGGAACCCCGAGTATGTTTTCCCTGCCTCCTTCTCTACTAATCTCTTCGCGATACGCCAATACTGGGATGAAAGCAAGCGTGCTAATATTTGTGGTTTTTGTTTGTAGGTGTTGAACAGCATCCAGACGGGCCCGTACCGAAACATTTACAACCCGGAAAACTTTTACGTGGGGAAGAATGGAATGGGTGCAGCGAATAACTGGGGTGATGGATATCAGAGCGGTGAGGCGGTTTACGAGGATGTCATGGAGATGATTGACCGAGAGGCCGATGGCAGTGATTCGCTGGAGGTAAGAATATCTTTGGCCGTCCCCAGCTATCCATCGTGCACTAACTGGAACGGTATGATATATGCAGGGCTTCATGATGCTGCACTCGATTGCCGGAGGCACTGGCTCAGGTCTGGGGTCATTCCTCCTTGAGCGGCTCAACGATCGGTTTCCCAAGAAGATTATACAGACATATTCCGTCTTTCCTAACACAACAAACGCCCCGGATGTCGTGGTGCATCCTTACAACAGCATCCTTTCCATGCGAAGGCTGACGCAGAACGCCGACTCGGTTGTTGTCCTTGACAACGGTGCGCTATCACACATTGCAGCAGATAGACTGCACGTTCAAGAGCCTTCGTTTCAGCAGACAAACCAGCTGGTGGGTAGCGGCAATATTGATGATACTCTACGCATTTTACAGACATTGAATTGCTAACCGCTGTTGCTGAATTTAGGTCGCAACTGTCATGTCTGCAAGTACTACTACTCTCCGTTACCCTGGGTACATGCACAACGATCTTGTTAGCATTTTGGCCTCGTTGATACCGACGCCGCGATGCCACTTCCTCATGACGGCCTACACACCATTCACCGGTGACCAGGTAGAGCAGGCCAAGACAGTCCGCAAGACGACGGTTCTAGACGTGATGAGGCGACTGCTGCAACCAAAGAACCGCATGGTGTCAACGGTGCCAGGCAAGAAGAGCTGTTACATTTCCATCTTGAACGTTATTCAGGGAGAGGTTGATCCAACAGACGTGCACAAGAGTTTGCTGCGTATCAGAGAGCGAAAGCTGGCAACATTCATCCCGTGGGGACCTGCCAGTATCCAGGTGGCGCTGACAAAGAGGAGTCCCTATATGCCCATGAGCCATCGCGTGAGCGGGTTGATGCTGGCAAATCACACGAGCATTGCTACGGTTCGTCACTCTAGACATTGCTCCTTTTGCTAACCTTCCCCCACCCCTTTGTCTGTTTTTAAAAGTTCTACCACGGTTACTGATGAATGATGGTATAGCTCTTCAAAAGAATATTAAAACAGTACGATGGCATGCGCAAGCGCAATGCCTTTATCGAGGGCTACAAGAAGACGGCGCCCTTTTCGGAAAACCTAGACGAATTCGACGAGGCAAGGCAAGTAGTATCTGACCTGATACAGGAGTACGAGGCCGCAGAGGACGCAGACTACTTGAACCCGGACAATGGCGAAAAGGCCACGTCTGCTGAGACGGATAGGCGAATGGCATGAGGTGGAAAACAGGCGCTTGGTTTTCGCGCCAATATCATGATACGCAAACGGGACTGTTGTGCGCTGGATAGAGCGGACGGTTTCAAAACCCCCGACTGATATGACAAAGCTGGAAGAATTGGAGCGGCCGGCGTTTAGGCAAGGGAAATGCATTGCGATATATCACTGTTTTTCTTCTTTCTGTTTTTGTTTTTTATCAGAGTAGCCAGCTGGCCAAGGCAAAATCTAAGCAAAGTTGGCATATTTTGGGATCCGTTTTGAGTATGATGCTTTTTTCTCGTCATTAACGTCGTTAAGTCCAATCCTATCCTTGTTTTATCCTTTCCAAGTCCCTTTTTTTTTCTATTTACAACGCCAACGCCTTGGTAGCCATCTCCATGGCACCCTCAAACGTCTTGTTACCACCAATGAACCCCGCAGCATGAACAAACACACAGCCGTCAACACCCGCGACGCCGTCGAGCTCAGCGTCGCGGAAGCCGCGCCAGGCCTCGGGCAGGGGCTTCCTGCTGGTGAAGCTGTCCTGGGTCTCGGGCACGCACTGGATGCGCCACTTTGCGCCGGGCTGGGTGCTCTCCGCGTAGAGGACGTAGAGGACCGAGGGGTTGCCCTCGCCCTCGAGGCTATAGAGGTGCTCCTTCCAGGGGACGCTCTGGCCCTCGAGGACGAGGATGCGGCCCTGGGGGTCGTGCTTGGTGCGCTGGTCGAAGGCGGCCTGGACGATGGAGCGGGCGGGCAGCCAGGCGCCGGTCATGAAGTCGAGGGTGCGCTCGAACTCGTCGCCGATGCGGGCGCTGGCCTTGAGGAAGAGGTCGTCTTCGGCTTGTTGGGCGGCTGCTGGGTCGGACGGCTTGGGGTC
>PNRQ01000335.1:0-30598 GCA_003439915.1 Trichoderma atrobrunneum | reverse complement strand
AAGCCCCGGCCTGATATCGGCTTCGCGGCCATGATTCTCAACGGGCTTTATTATATTCAAGAACCCGTCTTCAGAAGCAGGAAAGAGTCTTCGGTTCCATCCTGCAACTGAGGCAAGCCCCGGCCTGATATCGGCTTCGCGGCCATGATTCTCAACGGGCTTTATTATATTCAAGAACCCGTCTTCAGAAGCAGGAAAGAGTCTTCGGTTCCAGCCGCCGAACCCGTGCTTCACCGAGACTTGAAGAATAACTGCAGGCCGAATCATTACGGGTTGCCGCCGGACGCAGCTTAGATAGACAAGTCCTAACCTCGTACCGGCCTTTAAACATCACCACAAGAAAGAAGCACATCAATACATAGTTCATCATATATTGTAAATTATATAGAAAATAAACTATTTTAACGAACTGCAGATCGTACACAGCCAATCAACGCGCCCAACCCCCCTCCAATCCATGCATGCACATCATCCAACGAGTCCGTCCAACTCCCACCCAAGCCATGCATCTTCCCCGGAAAAACTATTGCCCCGCACCCATCCGTCCCTAGCAAAACTTCAACTTTCTCAGAAGCCGATTCTCTCCAAACCCACTCCCAGTATTGCGACAAATCAACCTCCCAACAATCCACATTCAATCTCGCTCTTCCGATTTCAGCAGAACAAAACTTTTCACATCATGGCTTCAGTAATGGCTTGGGGCGCCGGTGTCGCCGTCGCAGCATTCCTTGTACGTTGCAATCCCTAAAGTTCTTTCTCTTCTCTCTTCGGCTTGTATAAGCGCAACTTCGGCATCCATATCACACTGCATCAAAACCACACATGCGCCCAAATACAACATCCAAAACAATAAGAATACGACCAACAGCTAACACTTTTTCCTCTTCCACAGGGCCGCGCAGGCTTCGTCGCCCTCCGTCGCTCCCGCGGCGGCGTCGGCGCCATGGGCAAGGCTTTTTACAAGGGCGGCTTCGAGCCCCGGATGACCAAGAAGGAGGCTTCTCTCATTCTATCACTGAGGTAATAACTGACAGCACTTCATGATGAAGAGGACCAAGTGAGACTAATCCCGTCCACCTTTAGCGAGCGGTCCATTACCAAAGACAAGGTCCGAAAGGCCCACCGAACGCTCATGCTCCTCAACCACCCCGATCGAGGCGGCAGCCCTTACTTGGCGACCAAAGTCAACGAAGCAAAGGAATTACTGGATAAAACCGTCTGACCGAAGCTGAGCCGGTGAACTTGCAAAGAAGCGGAAATGAACGGCCCGTATTACCAACCATGTAACGATTATACGAACCCGCCGCGTTGGTAATGGGAGAAAAAAAAGAGTCTGTTTGGGGGCCGTGTGTATATGTCCTGTACGATATTCGATTTCCATAGCGATTGGCGTTGGTGGGTTGGTGGGCTGAATTTGAAAGCCATCTAAGCGACTCATAGCTAAGGTATGGGAAGATTTTAGAGATGAAAGGGGGCTAGCTACATGAAAGATTTCTCGGCTTGCCACTTCGGGGGAAAAAACAAACCCACAAGAAGAAAGAAAATGAAAATACCAAGTCTCAACTCAGACGGTTTATACCCATTTCTCCATTCCTTCAACCTCGGGTTCCTTTACCTCGACATCCCACAGTGCCGGCTTGTACTCTTCTCCTTTCGCCTTTGCTTCCTTCTCCCGAATCTCTTCGATAGCAACGCCGATGAGGGCGCGGAGGGTAAAAACGGCATCATTGCCGGCGTTGTGCAGGTGCTTGCTGCGAATTGATAGATCGTTGAGGACGGATACAAGGCCCTTGCCACTCTCCCGTTCTTTCCAAGCCTGGTGAATATCCTTGGTGTCCAGTTGCTCAACAAGACCTCGAAGGGACAATATCTCAAATCCTACACTCGAGAGGTACTTGACGTCCTGGTTGGCATCATGGCCGACAAATACCAGCTGACGCTTCTTTTTTATATACGGCGCCAGGATCTCCAGAATTGCTTCGGGAAGCTCACATTCTTCTGGAAAGGTGCTTTTACTATTAGTACATTAGCAGAAACTCACACAAAAAGACAGTGCTCTAGACAATTACCCAAAATCAAAATAGCTAGGACACCCATGGACGAAGCGATGGTTCACCAGGCCTGCATACTCCTTGGTTCGAAGGTGGTATGCCTTGATAAATTGCCACCAATTGTGGCCACCAGGACCCGATGGCACACCCTTGAGGTCCTTAACATCAAGGATGGCTATTCCGACTTCAGAAACGGGATTCGGCGGCATCTCGATGGCCTCGACGTCCATGCAGAGGAAAACAACATTTTCCCCCTTGCTGCTGTCTGGTATTAGATGAAGAAATTCCTGGGCCTCGTAAAGCATCCGCTCTCTGTCAAGCTTTTTCTGAGCCGCCTTTCTTCCGTTATCCTTCTTCTTGTCGCGGAAAGCTGGCCTCGGCACCATCATGTTCCAAGTTTCTTTCCAGTCTTGCTGAATGGCACCATGCGCGGCCCTGAAGCTGTCCCAGTCTGCCTGATGAAAGTCTGGGAAACTTTCAATGTCCAAAGATTTCTGGTCTCTTGATCTCTTCAGATATCGCGGCCTTGGCGCATCCCCCTGGCCGAATTTCATATAGAAGCGGTCTTGATTTGCGCCTCCCGGGATAGCGAGTGAAGTTCCGAGTTCTCTGTTGATACTCTTGAGAAAATATTCCAGCTGAACCGTCGGCACCAGCAGGCGAGGCTTGTCTCCAGGTTTCTCAGGATGGTAGAGGTAGAAGCTGCAAGGTTAGTCATAATGCATTCATGATAATTCAAGGGATACTCACAAATCCCAGACTCGATCCTCCAATATTTTGTCAAAGAAAGGCTTGGCCTATAGACTGTGTCAGCAACATACACTCTTCATATTTTTATGTCAGAGCAACGGGATTCTGCACATACCCGAGGCCTGTTCGCCTTGCCGATGAAGCTATCTGGATAAGCCAGAACAACCTTCCATGAACAGAAGCTGATAGTCTCATCTGCAGACTCCCCAACGATGAATTTAGAACAATCCAGAGGCATCACTGGAGGCGAATCATCAATTTCCGTAACCGGCACCTTCTTCTCTGGCAAAGAATGGCCCACGGAATTCCAAGTGTCGCGGCCAGCGTCGTATAGCGAGGCATCTTTCTCTCTAGACTGAGGTGCCACTACGGCGGGAAACTCATCCTCTGAATTGATCGACGCTGTTTCGTTGAGCTCTTCCTCTCGCACATGTTCGCCGTACTCAACATTCACTCCAAGGCTCTTGAGCGTCTCGAGACGAGATGTGAAGTCGAAATCGGCCATCCTGAGGTTAGGCAACGGTGACCGATATGTTTGCTTAGTAACACCGTGGATTGAATTCCGAGGCAAAATGAAATTTATGGCTGAAAATTAAGAAACGAGATGGCTTGAAGAAAAGAAAAACTGGAAAACACAGAGGCAAAGAAAGAAAGAAAAAGTGTGCTGGAAAGCGAAGTGAAGGGCAAGGTGAAGCGAAACTGAAGTGCAGCTGATTGGGCAAAATGCAGCTGTAGCGGTTGGGCAGGCACTGACGAACGGCCGCCTGCACAGTCAGATCACACAACTTGAAAACTGCAGGCAATGAATTTGACAGCGACAAACTTCAGTTGAAAGCATCACAAGGGCAGATTTTAGATGCTCGCCACAGATAGAGCCGTTTGACTAAATAAATTTAAGAGAGCAAAGTCACGCGGTGTTGGGTGAGGAAACAAGAAGCTGTGCTGTGGCTCTTAATTTTATCAAGGGGCACATGTGTACCATTATCCCCTTGCCTCTCTTTCATCTATTCGTTATAATCATATAATTACATGCTCAATCATCGCCTTTCCAGCTTTTCGGTGCTACATAGCTCATCTACATACTGCCCGCTTGATCAACATAAGTGCAACTCCCACTTATTACCTTCATCTTGACTTGTAAAACTATCACACAAGTTAGCAAACGACAGCAAAAATTCTCACAGACCAACAACATGCTGTGCTACTCACCTCATCTGCCTCTTCAGGCGTAACTGTCGATACCTCCAACAGCTTCTTGTCAATCAGTCCCTGTTTCGCCCACCTCAGCTTGAACCAAAAGTCTCGCCTATCGCCACCCAGAGCCCCAGAAAGCAAGCTTTTCTTCAGGTCGCGCACGAATTCGTTGTACAGCCCGGGCTCTTCCAGGTTTGTAAGCTCCTCCCTCATTGCCCCAATGCCCTCCATCGCTTGAGCGTATTTGCTGTCCCCAAAGCTGTCTGTGATGAGGGATCGTACAATAGCTCCCATCTGCTTTGTCGCCTCGGCAATCTGTTCAACCTCTTCTGAAGAGTTCAAGGCTCGCTTGAAATCGGGAATTGCATTCTCAGGACTGATTGAACCTTTCTTTTCTTCTCCCAAAAGAGCATCTACATCCAGCCCCGAGATGGGCTTGACCGCTTCTCTTTGACGTTTACCTTTAGCCTTGGGTGGCACTAAGGGGGCGTTAGCACATCAAACTTCCTGTGTCTGGGGTGTTTGTACATAATCACCTTTCTTGACATCTGCAGCCTGGACTAGAGAATCAATCTTGGCTTGCACTGTCTCAATCAGTTCCGTCGGAGGAGCCGCAAACCTGAGCAAGACAGGGGGGATTTCTGGTATCGGCCTTTCTGGGTGGACTGCTCGCTGCTTGATGGCATGGGTGATGCGATGTATCGCGGGGTTATATATTTCATCAATGGTGGCATACTCGGCAGGCTCCCTAATAAAACGAGCATGATTAGCGATGGAGGATTTTCTGAAGTGGCTTTCTTCATGTGCTCACCCATCCTCGTCAATTCCATAATTTGATATATCCATGGCGTCCACGTAATCGCTCATTGCCTCGTTGAGCTCATCTGAGGGTAACAGGCGATGGCTGGTGAGTGTCTGACCACTGACAGTAACGACTCTGTCCAATGGAGGGAACTGATACGGTCTAATGTCTTCTGCAAACGGTAGAGGTACATCATATAGGCAAACGTAATTGGGCTCCATGTGAGGCATCAGCAACAACATTATAGGCTCTTTTTCGTCCTTGGCCACTAGACGGGCCACGGCGTACGAGTCAAGCTCTGAAAGTGCCCACACCAGAGAGCTAAATGCCAGCTCCGACTTCTCGTCGAACTTGGCTGCAATGGTGACGCAACTTTCGCCAAGGTTAAGCAGCAACTCATACTGGAAGACGGTCAGATGGAATCTTGGTCTGAAGTTGAGAATGAAGACATTACCTTTTCTTTTTGGACAAAGCCAATAATCTTGAAGCTTTTCTGCGTCTCGAGCTTGGTGACGTTGTGATCAGACTCACTGATGTGAACTGCTGTCCTCCCATACTCATACCCCTTGGCGAGAGACTCAAATTCGACGTCACGCTTGCCACCAGGGCATCCGGATCATTGACCTTGTATGTTCTGGCCTGTTTAACAGCCGTAAGCTCCACTCCATCCATCTTTTCATCTTCTACCTCTTGTGAAGCCCCAGCTTGCTCCTCTTTGACCACCACAGTACTGGCTGTTGGCGGCCTAGCAAGATGTGTCTTGAAGTATCTCTCAACATGGATTTCCACCACGGCGGGGGCGTTTTTCGGATCTCCCAAGGTTAGAAAGCCGTCGTATGCCTTGTACGGCTTGACTGACTTTGCTCGTGGCTCATTCATGTCGTCAATAGCTTCGACTATTGAGGCAAACCTTGAGCCTTCACCACAGCCATCCACTAGTTTTTTAGAGTCTCTTCATTTTGTTTCTAGAATAGTTGAGTATTAGATATGGTTGAAAGGAGCAGGTAAGACGCGATATTTTCGTCATAATTACCTTGATTGAAGGCTTGTCTTCTTCCTTAAAGCCATAATCGGGGGCATCAAAGTCAACACCCCTTGTACATCTGTCAGCATTGTTACCATTCTCCGGCACAACTTCTACTCACAAGACTGTCAATTCAATACCCGACTCGCGCATTTTCTTGGAAATGTCGTCAATGTCATCCGGGTCTATCTCTCCGCGGCCGTCGGTAACCAGACAAATCTGCCGCTTCCACTTATTCTTCTTGGTGTAGGTGTCAATCATGTCGACTGCAACCACAATGGCTGATATGGCGTCACCATCCTCGGTCTCGCTGGGCTTCACTTTTGACTGAAGAGTCTTGAGGCTGGTCATTGTCATTGGCCCCAACGGTTGCAGGATAGAGATGTTCTCGTAACCATCCTCACCCAGCGTGTGGTTGGTCTCGTCGGTTCTGAGTCCCACCACGCCAACGCAGAGCGTCTTGCGGTTCGAGGCGACGACGTTGCTAATCTTGTCCCACACATAGCTCATGCTCCAATCAAGATCTGATTCCTTTCGGCCCCCATTGGTGGCGCTCATGGACGCGCCGAGGTCGATGATGAAGACAGTCGCTTCCTTATCCGCCATCTCTGCGAAGTCAATTGAGAACAACAGAAGAAGGCAAAAGATGAAGAAATAAAAATGAAACGAAAAGAAAAAGAGGAAATCGCCAATTGCTCGTCTATTTTATTCAACCCAGCAAACCAGCCCCCGGAATCGAATCGTGAAAGCTGATAGGCCCGCCTTTGGTTGCACCCTCGCCCAGATTTAGGCAGACGACGCCGTTTCGCTGATGGCGAGTTAGACAAGCCCCAGTTACAAACGCGCATGTATCGCGACATCACGTGACCGCCCATGACCTCACGTTTCATCAAGGTAAAGGTGTATCGGATGATCGGAAACCACCGTTGATATCAGCCCAACCTGAGTATTTTTGCTCCTCAACCTCAGATTTGCCCAGCCTTGGTGTTCACTGGGGAACGGCAACATGGTCGCCTCAATTAATACTTCGGTGGTTCCGTACCACATCATCTCGTGGGTTCTTCATCTAAGACAGTGTCTTGAGTGATAGATCGGTGAGCTAATGCCAGGCTTCATGTTTCGACTGAATTAGATACGGCACCCTGCTGGGAACGACCTTCTTTCATGTGCGTCACAAAGGATCCCATCTGCTTCCTCTTACCTCAATCTCTTACGTTTCCACCTGAGACATGTCGATTTCAGCTCTCATGAGAATTGGACCGCTGCTTACATTACACCACGCTACTGCAGTCCTTCATCAATGGCATCGTCATGTTCCGAACCGTCGACAGGCCGTCCTTCTCCGCCGTCCAGAGCAAATTGTTCCCCATCTACTTCGGCATGCAAACCGCAATCCCCGCGTTCCTCGCTCTGACGTTCCCCGGAAACTCCCTCTTGGGCATCAAAGGTGGCATCAGCGGCCTGCTTGAGGCTCCCAACAAGTGGAGCTCCTTGGTGCCCATCGCAGTCATGTTTGTCAGCGGCCTCTCCCAGCTTGCCGTGCTGCTTCCCGCCACTATCAAGACCATGAAGGACCGCCGTGGACAAGGTAGCTAGCCCCGACCTGTACCCCTTCAATTTGTTGAGATGAAGCCCTTGGGAACCCAGAACTAATGAATGAACCCCCTCACCAGCCAAGCGAGATGGACAGGAGTGGTATGACAAGGATACAAAGTCGGATGAGATGCGTGCCCTCAACAAGAAGTTTGGTATCCTGCACGGCATCTCTTCGCTCGTCAACCTTGTCGAGTTCGTTGCCCTTGTGGGCTACGGCTTCACGCTGGCTGCTCGCATCCAGTAAACACGGGACAATCTCACGACATTGCAGATATGTCATTGTATTATATCCATTATTACGACTCGTTGGTATATACTCGAGCCCCTCTCGAAAACAGTTCCCCTCTAGTACAACAAGTAAAGGATTCTCGCTAGTCATGCAATACAAATCACGGCCCAACTGTGAAGGTTCATCGTAACAAATCCATTTTTCGCCCCCAGAAAACATCTCTAGCCTGCTGATGCTCTACTCCCCAGTAGCCACTCGGACACTCTCTATGGGTATATCTCCGCTTAACCGTTGCGCCACGCAAATAGAAAGCAAAACACGTAAAGTCGTCAACGTAATCGGTCTCATCGTCCTGCGCCGGAAGCCTTCTGCAAGGCGCTGTCGTGGAACGCTAGTAGTTCCCGCTTGGCTGCCTCAAAGTCTCTCGCTTTCTGGTCCTTGTCCTCGGGTCGGAGTGCAGCGTGTTGGGCTCTGATTTGGTTTGCCTTCATCTGGCCCTGGATGCTCCATCTCGCGGGTTGACGCTCAAGGGCCTCCTTGACGTCGATCTCGTTGGCGGGCTTCGGGTACTCTCGTGAAAGAGGCGGCAGAGGGTTCGTTAAGAGCCTGTGGGCGAAGCCGCCAACGAACTCGTGGGATTCTAGTGTAGGAGTTGAGGTAGCTGAGACAGAAGGAGTAGAAAAGTTGCTGTTGGCAAGACTGAGTGACTCGGTGGTCAGGCGAGGGTTTGGTGTCTGGGTATCCATCGATGATAGAGAGGAAGTTGCAGTCTCGCGGCTGGTAAACGGTAAAGTGTGATACTCAGGCGAGACGCTGGATAATCGTTGTTGTTTGTTACGTAGGTGTAATGAATGCTTGCGTTAGGTATTCAAGCACGGTGTTTAGGTTGGAGAGTTGAAGAGTTTGCAGAGTGGGAGCGTGGGAGCGTGGGATGTATTTGTAGTTTGACAGAAGTAAATTTTAAAAGTGGGAGGTTCCTATTTTTATTTCACCGAGCATCTGAACTTGTAGTTTTTTCTCGCCGCCTTATCGGAGCGTCTAAGAGCTCACGAGTCAAGCTGTCCAGGCTCTGCTAGCAGATTTCTAATGCAAGCAAGCAAGTGACTCCCCATCGGGCTGGATGAGTCTTGCCGGGCCGTGGAACCTTGTTAAAACCACTAAGGCCTTAAATCCCTTCGTACCTAGCAGAACAAGGTAATAAAATAGCACCGGTACATCAATATTGTTTCCTCGTCTTCGGGGCAAACTTGGCGATTCTCCGGCCCTTGTCCTATCGCCTTTCCATGTGAGTCGTCTATGAGAGTCTACTGACCAGAACGCCGCCTTATCTCCTGTTGAGCAGGGGTTCTTTTTTTTTCTTCTCTCGGTTCGGCCGGGATCCATAATTTCGAGGTAGCCACATGGACGCTTTGCCTCATTAAAACGTTACGCCATCAAGGGTCCTCCGAGGCCTTGTATCAGCCACGGCGATCGGGCTATGCACTAAAGCCAGGGAATTGCCGATAAGAGCAACGTCTGGTCCGGAATCGAAAGCCGGACAAGTTTGACCGAAGCAAAGTGTGACCGAGGGGAGCCACATATCCGTGCTCGTGCTCGGTTTATACGTATACCTTGTCCCCTTGCTCTCCTTACGAGTGTGAAGTGATTCGCGCGTCCAAATAGTAGCAATCATGAGACGTGAGAGCAATGGGGATCCACGAAACGACTCCTCTGCCTCAGCTGGTGAAGACGTTACGCCAGGGATGCCCTGCACTGTCACGGACCTGTGCTCGGTACAACAAGAGGCTAGAATGGCTTCACTCGCGGAAGCGCAAGTCCGCCCGGTTTAGCGACGATCATACAACGAGGCTTCGTGTAAGAGTAACGCTGCGCCGTACGGAGTCCGTCCATCGAGACTTGATCGGAAGCTGCCTCCATCCCGTGACAAAATCCACATGTTTTCGGATTCGGCTGCAGCATGTACGAGTGCCAATAAGGCAGCAATACATCCATGACCCCATTGAGAGAATCGACAGTTTGGCTGAGGAATATTCATTACATAGAAGCAACCCCCACGACGAAGCCTATTGGCATAATGCTACGTATTGGGTCAGCTCCATCCACACTTACTCATCTACTGCCTAAAATTAGTAGGGAGAACATATACGAGTACATGCAGAAATATCTTTGGGCTTCAAGTCGAACGCCCGCAGCAAAGCAGAAAGCAAATATTTCTTCATGCCCCACGGCCAAGAGGTCGCATTCGGGCCTGAGTTGTTCGGATTCGCGGCTCACTTTGAGTCTCGGAAGCGTCATCTACTGTACGGCATTAGGAATTAAGAGAAAATAAAACTAAAAGAAGCCCGGTTTATAAATTGGCCCTTCTGTAAAATAAGGTATATCCGGCTTGCCTTTGCTATGACGTAGTCCGGCAGCCACACTTCTGCCTCCGAAATTACTACTTTCGACTTACCCTACACTCCCAGCATCAAAATTGAAAAACAGCTGCTCCTTTGTGACCGCATTCTAGATTCGTTCAGTGCTTGCTTCATTGTAGTGGACTATATAGACAAATAATTCTTCATTCTATAAATAGGATCGTCATAAATGATCCTGATATGCTGCTGCAGCTGAATACAGCAGGTGCAAGGTCTCGGGCGTAATTCGTGACTAAGCACCAAGCAAATGCTACATCTTGACTCATTCTTAAGCTTGCCACATTCAGTAAGATTGAATACAATCACGGCTCAATTAAAAAGACGGCCATTGATGAGACGAAATTTCTCATCCAGAATTTTCATACATTCCCTTTATAACACATAGAGTCTTAGAAAATGGCTGCAGCGCCAAAGTATCTCACCGGCGACGGTGCCGGAATCAAAGAGTTCATTGACAAATTTGACGTGAGTGATTTTATCATTTTCATCCTAAACTCACCCTTGTGGCGGTCACTCACATGAAGATGTAGACATTCCTATTCGACTGCGATGGTTAGCCGGAACCACCCTTCTAAAAGAGCCGAGCAGTATCTCACATTTGCTAGGTGTACTATGGAATGGAGACCACGTGTATGAAGGCGTTCCCGAGACAATCTCTCTCCTCAAGTCAAAAGGTTGGGCACCCCCTGAGACACAAAGCCAGCTCAAACTCATCACTCACACTCCTTCTTCTCGTTTCCCAGGCAAAAGAGTCGTGTTCGTGACCAACAACTCCACAAAGTCACGGCAGGACTACGTCAAGAAGCTCGAGAAGCTGGGCATCCCCTGCGACGCCGAAGATGTCTTTGGCTCCTCCTACTCCGCAGCCATCTACATCAACCGCATCCTCAAGCTCCCTCCCGGCAAGAACAAGGTCTTTGCAATCGGCGAGTCCGGAATCGAGACGGAGCTGGCCTCTGAGGGTATCCCCTTCATCGGCGGAACGGATCCCAACTTCAGGAGGGACATCACGCCCGCTGATTTCGAGGGCATGGCCAACGGCTCGATACTGGATCCCGAGGTTGGTGTCGTTCTGTGCGGCCTGGACTTTCACATCAACTACCTGAAACTCGCACTCGGTTTCCACTACATCCAGCGCGGAGCCATTTTCCTAGCAACGAATGCGGATTCCACCTTGCCCATGCACCATGCGTTCTTCCTCGGCGCCGGATCAATCATGATTCCCGTTGCCAACGCTGTCGGAGAGCAGCCTACGATTCTCGGAAAGCCAAGCCAGGCTATGATGGACGCTGTCGAGGGCAAATTTCAGCTTGACCGCGCTAAGACGTGCATGATTGGCGACAGGTTAAACACCGACATCAAATTTGGCATTGAAGGAAACCTGGGCGGAACGCTCCATGTGTTGACCGGTGTAAACCAAAAGGCAGACTGGGATCGCGAGGATGCGATCGCGGTGCCGGCCTACTATGCTGACAAGCTGAGTGATCTTCTTCAAGGTGCATAGACTCATGATATTTAGACTCTAGATTAGATCTTTTTTCTTTCTTTTTTAGATGCGGTATGATATAATAGACAAAAAAGCATTTCCAACATTTTCCCCAAGTCCTAAATCCCCCCTCTTAGTTTATCCGTATATAGCGACTATTGTTTTCGTGGGAAGTTCTATAATTACACCGTTGAAGCAGCTCATTAGCTTTGGAAGTTGTGTTGGTATATATAGAGTTCTTGATTTCAGCCTTGCTTCTTCTTATGCTTCTGCTTCTGCTCAGCACGCTTAACTAGCTCGCTCGACCTGATGACTTTCGGTCCAGGGGTCGCATATGGAATCAGCGTCTTGGGGATGAACATGCCAACGTGATTTTGATAGGCTTTGTACTCTGGATATTTACCAGACGTAATGTTCTCCGTAAGGTTAGTGGAGCCCTGGAAGAGCAATACCAAGAGGACGGCACCAATGCCAGCCCAGCTGTATGGCGTGTTGGTGGCGAAGCAGCTCCATTGGTAAAGCATAAACCAAATGGTTTGTTCAGCAAAGAAGTTAGGGTGTCGGCTATAAGCCCAGAGGCCCGTTGTGATGAAGCCCCTATCTAGCTCAGCCGATGTATACCTACTGGTAAGTTTCCCAGTGTCTTTGTATTTATATTTGGCGGTTTGATAAGCTGGTATGGTGTTAGTAAAGGCGGGAAACCGAGTTGTGACAGTGAGTTCAACATACCCCATTGCTGGCCATCGCTTATCCATTCGCTCAGGACAAGAAGAATCTCAACACCGGCAAAGACCAGATCAACTGCCTGGACTTCAGGCTCAAACTGGGATGACAGCAAGATGACGTACGCCGGCACACATGAGAAGAGGTACAGGAGGATGCTCTGAATGAACGAAATGAAGGTGACGTTGAAGATGAACCAGACAACTGAGTTGAGTTGCGCTTTGACAATCATCCTGCTGAGAGTTAGCCTGCCTCGTCCTCTACTGCAAGGCGATATGGTGATGTGATGTGCCCTTACCATCTGTAGTCTTCCGAGCCAACGTTGTAGCCACCGCGTCTCCAGTAGTTATACGTCAAACGAATCTGCAATGAGCCCGATATCAGCAGTGCTCTGAGAAATCCAGTCACATCGCACTATCACATAAGATCCACATACACTCCATAACGTCGTACAGACAGCAATCAAATCTACTCGACCATGCGGCAAACCAGCTACACGTGCCCAGAGCGCGATGTGGACAACGTATAGGTTGGGCAGGATGCTCCACAGCCGGTCGATCTGCGAATAGTTGCGATTGATCTCGGACACGATCAAGGCGAGAAGCCCAACAACAAGAGAAGCAGCAAATCCCGATATCAGGGGATTCGTCGTGACATAGAGCTCTCTCAGGGCATCGAGGCTGTCGACGCTCTCCCAGATATGGTGGGGTAGCTGGTAGAGCTGGGGCAGGAAAGGCTCAACGACCTTTGAGTAGTCGACGCAGTCCTGCAGGGATTTGACCTGGGGCAGAGCCATTGCGGGCGATCGCCAGATGTTGAATGAATTGAGGGTTGAGACCAGCTTGTCCAGCATGGGCAGCTCAACCCCCGTCATGGACTTTATATATGCGGCCATGGCGGTCCAAGTGCTCGCACAGGTATGTAAGGGATTGATGGAATCAGCATTTATGCCTACCTATGACGGAGTAGAAAATCGGTGGCGGACCAATAAATGGGCCGTAGTCGTTGGCTGTGGCCGATTGCCTCCAGCGCCTGCGACCGTGCTGATCGAGGCGCGGGTTAGCGTCTACAGGGCAGTTTCAGTGCCGTCCCTAGCCTGGAGTTTCAGTGCTTTGGCGATGTGCTGCTTGGCCTCGATCTGGTACCATCCAATGTACAGTAGCTGGAGCTCTGGTGGGGCGATTTGGTGCAGCTTTGCCCGTGCTCCAGTAAAATCTCGGCTCAAGTTCAACCTCTCTCGTTCTATCCGATCTGATACTATCACGAGCACACTGTTCCACACGTGCAGCTGTCAAGGAGCAGCCCCGTCACTCTCGGCAGCTCAAGCATAGCGTGAAGCTTCGCAGAATGGCAGTTGAAGGAATCCCCGCTGATTGGTGACCCAAAAACGCCTGGTGGAGGTCGATGTATGAAAAGAGAGACGTGAATCTCGATTGGAGAGCTTCATGCACTTCACCCGTCGGTGTTTGTCCGCCCTCAAGCCTCGAGCCATGAAAGTCCTCTGCGTGGCTGAGAAGCCATCCATTTCCAAGGCTGTGGCTGGTCATCTCTCTGGAGGCTCGTTCTCAACAGTGCGTACACGTTCAAGTAGTTCAACGTGATCTTTGGCGAGGGAACTGACATGAATCCAACTCAAGCACAACACACGCAACAAGTTCATCAAGAACTACTCGTTTGACTTTGACTTTGGCCAGCAATGGGGATCCTCAAATGTTACCATGACCTGCGTAACAGGCCATCTAACCAATGTTGAGTTCACTAGCGAGTACAAGAACTGGAGCCATCCTCCGCCAGAATCGCTCTTCACCGCGCCGATAGTAACGAATGTCCATGATGTGAGCGATGCCAAACTGGCCCGTATGAGATAATGCTGACCAATGAACAGGACAAAAAGGACATTGCCAAAAATATAGCCGACCAAGCCAAATATGCTCGTCTACTGGTGATATGGACTGATTGTGATCGTGAAGGGGAGCACATTGGCCAGGAGATTGTCGACGCAGCCAAGAAGGGCAATGCTGGTATCCAGGTGAAGCGTGCCAAATTCAGCAATGTGGAACGAGCGTATGGACCATCTTCCGTTTTGTGGCATTTCCTTGTGCTGACACCTCCTTTCCCAGCCATGTGCTGTCGGCAGCCAGACGTCTTGTTGAATTAGACGAGAAACAGGTTAATGCTGTTGCGGCAAGAATTGAACTGGATCTTCGCATTGGATACGCCTTTACGCGCTTCATAACGAATAACCTCAAGCATCTAGGTGGACCTCTGGCAGACCTGGTTCTCAGTTATGGTACGTAAAGAACAACACCCCCTTTATCTCATGCTAAATGAAGCTATATAGGTTCGTGTCAGTTCCCAACTCTGGGCTTCGTGGTGGATAGATATTTTCGAGTCAAGAATTTTGTTCCCGAGCCGTTCTGGGGCATTTCATTAATGCACAAGAAAGAGGGCAAGCAGGTTCGGTTTTCTTGGGCTCGTAACCGTCTCTTTGACCGGATGACAGCCGTGCTCTTATACGAGCGATGCCTTGCTGCCAAAAAGGCCAAGGTCACCAAGGTGCAAGAAAAACCGACCCGGAAGTTCAAGCCACTGCCTCTCACTACTGTCGAGCTTCAAAAGGCGGCGACACGCTTGCTTCGTATGTCTGGTCAGCAAGCCATGACGATAGCCGAAGGTCTCTACAATAAAGGCTTCATCAGTTATCCGAGGACAGAAACCGATCGTTTCGACAAGGGCATGAATCTGAGGGCCCTGGTTCAGAAACAGACAACAGACCAGCGCTGGGGCCCCTTTGCTCAGGGACTCGTCAACGGTGGTTTTCAACAACCAAGAGAAGGAAAACACGACGATAAGGCCCATCCACCTATTCATCCCATCGCGCATGTAGCGCCGACCGCATTGACCTATGACGAGGGACGGCTCTACGAGTATGTTACGCGCCGATTTCTTGCATGCTGCTCAGAAGATGCCAAAGGAATGGCCACGGATATTGAGCTTCTTTTTGGAGATGAGCATTTCAGCACGCGAGGAGTCATTGTGCTTGAAAGGAATTACTTGGACGTCTACATATACGAAAACTGGACTGATAGCACAGAGCTTCCGAGATTCACCGTTGGTGAGCAGTTCGAGCCTACCGAGGCAATGATGACCGAAGGTAAAACATCACCGCCAAATTATCTTACTGAAGCGGACTTGATTGCGCTCATGGACGCCAACGGTATTGGAACCGATGCCACGATGGCGGAACACATCCAGAAGATTCAAGACCGAGAATACGTGGCAACTACAACGCGGGGAGGCACGGCGGCTACAGAGGGGGACGAGGATGGGCCGGACGAAGCTCCAGCTACTCGAGGCGGTCGTGGACGTGGCAGAGGAGGCCGCGGCCGAGGAGGAGGAGCTGGCGGCTCAGCGAGAGGGGGTCGGGGAAGTGGACTCAAAGTGTTCGTGCCAACTCAACTTGGCGTAGCCCTTATCTTGGGCTTCGACCGGATGAGCTTCGAAATGAGTCTCGGAAAGCCCTTTTTGCGTAAAGAAATGGAGCTTCAGATGAAGGCCATCTGCCAAGGCAGCACAACACGCCGGGCAGTTCTTGAACAAAGCATTGCGCAGTACAAACAGGTATTCCTCCAATCTCAAGAACAAGTGGGAGTCCTTAAGCAGGTGAGTGGAGTCCTCCTTACTCTAACATTGCATCCCTTAATAACGTTTGTATATCATGTAGGCCTGCCGCGAGTTCATCTTTGGTCAGGGGCCAAGAGCATAACCCGATTGAAAGCGTGTCATCTTCGTGCTCCTCTTTGTTTGTACAACAAGCTTTGTCTCTTTTTGACTGCCAGCTGTATCATGCTGGTGTTAGCTCGTGATATCTCACATGCTCAACTTGGCCTAGATCTGATAAACCGCCGATGCACACTACAATCTCGATCTTGCTTCCTTCGGGGTAACCAAACCCTACTCTCTGTCGCCATCATCACACAAGAATGAATATTCCATTTCCTGGGTTCGACACGAGCGCGTCATTCAGCTCCTTAACACTAGCCTATAAATAACAACCCCATTACGGAGCACAGCTACCTCCTTTAAACCTACCAAGGTTCTCGTGGACCCATCCAAGGGGGCGTGCAAGAAATAAGCGTCGCCGCCGATCGCCTGAAGTCGTTGTACCTGTTCATCAATACGTCACTAAAGAACACCAACACGGGTAAAACTCCACAAATCTCTTTGTCTGGGCACTGGGGCTCCAGCCCTCAAACCACCAACGAAGCCACTCGTTATGCGGAAATTCGAAAACAATATTGCCTCGAGCGCACAAAGAAAAAGTGGGATGAGATGAGATGAAGCAAAATGACTCTTATCGCTAAATAGAACCGTTTTCGAGAATGTCGGGTCCATGTTCGGCGTGGCTGACACACACACACGCCTCAGCAACTATTAACACACTTGGCTTGTCACTAACAACCACTTACACGCTCACACACACACCCAAATCGAGAAATGGGGGGTCACATGGAGGCGCGGTAAATGAATTGTTACCAATCAGCTTATCTATCGAGCAACGTGACGGTTGCACAGCGTTCAACGGTTCTGGTTTAAGAGAATCGCTGAGAGCTGTTGGAGGAACTGCACAGTACCAATTATTCGTACTCGACAGATAGAAGCGCGGACCGTTTTGTCCAAGTATACAGTAAGTAGCGGCTTACCTGTTTGCAGACATTCGGAGGCGGATGTAGTTTCTTGTCCGTTGCGGTCGCCGTATTGTTTCCCTACTAACAGTTCTGTTACTGCAAGTGAGTGCATATTGTCCCATGGGGATTCGTGTACACCCAGATGTAGGAGGTACGGGCAGATACATACACAGAGCATGCTTGCGCAGGTTCCGATGAAGTTGAAGAAATGGCTCCCGCTTGGGCCGGTCACTCGGGCAGAACCAATGCAGGGAATGATCATTCAGTGTCAAAACGTTGCTTCTTTGCGGATAGTGTCAAGATCGGGATCGCCTGATTGCCTTCGCAGGCATTGACAGGCATCCATCAATCCGACCAGCTGCGTTGTCGGACTACCCCGATTGGCTGCCGGCCGAACGCTTGATTCTTCAGTGCGCGCCATCGCATACATTGGCGCCAGCCAGTAATGTCGCCGTTCAAACCACACTGCGGATGCGCGTTTTGACGTCGGATGTCTGTCTCTGCCTCCCATAGCCGTGTTTGCATATTACAAGACAAAGACCCGCGGCAAGAAACCTGTTTGCGCCAAAGGGCTGAGACAGACCCAGAGGGCGGTTCTGCCCACAAGCTAAAGCCGGCGGGGAAACGAGATGGTTCGGCTTTGTGTTTGCCCAGTCGGGCAATCGGGTCTGCCCACGGCTCTCCATGGTTTCGAGCATCGTGACAGATGGGAGGTGGACTCGGACTCCATGTGCTCCGTACTAGACGGTTCATTATCGCAGCCGAACAGACCGTCTCATTGTCTAGTCCGATAACTAACGGCACACCCCGCTTTAGCAAGGAAGCCGTTGGCCACGATGCCGCAAAAGCATGGCGCGCACAAACGTCGATTTCCCGCCATGGCTATGGGGGGGTTTGATGCTTATCGCGATGGAAATTGGCGCAAGGCCTCGCCTACGCCCGCGTCAAAGCCCTAGAATCAGGGCTTGGTGACTTTTGTTCTGTGCACGAGATGAGTGTCAGATGGATGGCATGGTAAAACGCAGCTACAATGACGTTGGTTGCTGACGCGCAAGGTGGCATTGCCATAAGACTTCGTATACCACCATGTAAAGCGCAGGTTGGTTGAAGCAGGCGATATCCATACACTGCGGCGGGGTCTACTGCTATCTCCTAGGAATAGTAGGAAGTAATACCGGGAGCAAGGGCACAGGCAGAACTACTACCACCTACCTATCTATACATGGCTCGTACTTGGCGATATGTACTTGTCTATGACATGACATGACAATACGTTTTTGTTACGCCTCATGGATTTTGTCTGTGGCCCTCGTTTGTGCCCCCTAAACAAACTAAACAAAAACCAACGACAAATGCCGAGCCAGAAGCAGCTCGAATCACCCCTTTCCGAGGCATAAAGGCCTCGCATCATCGGACGGGTCAAGCCAGGTGTTTGTACGAGGACCACAACTCCCGTCGAATAAGAGCCAGCCCGCGATGAATGTGCGCGCTAGCTGGTTCCCCAGACTCGGGCCAAGATGGGGCCATGGAAGCCGTCGACGACAGCCTGGAGTGACGCCTGCTTGCACGTTGTCCAGCCCGTGGCCGAAATGCTCCGACTATCCCCGCTCCCGAGTCTCAGTGATAGGCCCATGTAAGAGACTCGCGGTTGTGCGCGCGGGTTTGCTAGCTGCGACTTACTCGTACTCGTTGCCCACGTTAGTCGGATTGACGACTCGAGCTCATGGCGTGTGTGAATCGCATGTACGAAATACATGAACCCAGGAGCCCTGCCGGGTGCTTTAGCGATGCAGGAGAAGATGAGGGACAGTCAGCTCGAGTCAACTGGCAGAGTAAGTCGGCGGGTGGGAGGTATCACCAAAGTACTGGGGTCCGTCTCCGGTGTCGCTGCGCCAACCGATATGGAATTGGAAATGCGACAGTGATTGAAGTTTAATCAGCCATTTTATCAGTGCAAAGGGTCTACTTCTACTTTTGCTCGGGAAATACTTTAATGCCCGGAAGAGCGTCTTTGGCGTGATACATGCGCCTCTTTGAGCGTCAAGCCCGGGGTGAATTCCCAGTACGAGTATACAGTACGAAGCATCTACACCGGTTGGGCTCGACTTGCTGATACGAAATGCCCCGACCCAAGCACTCAGGTCGTCAAAGCCCCCGTTTCTGCCCTCTCGCTTGACCACGCACTGCTCCTCCTCAAATCGACGCCAAATCATTACCTTGCCTTAGCTGGTGGTCGCATTGGGCTCCGGGACGCCGTGCCGCGGAGCGTATCAGCATTTAGAAGCTGGGGCTGGCTCATGCACTATGTATAACCAACGAACCAAATCGCTGCTCGCCATATACAGTGTTTGAGTGGTGGCCGACAATTTTTCACCTCATCACCGACTTGCGTCAAACGAGCGTCTCTCAATCATTCCCGCCTTGATCTCATCTTATCTTGGGCTGCAAGTTGGTGCTTCCAAAAACGTCCATGCAATTACAAGGCATGGATATGGATGGCCAAATCCCAAGTCATGGGACGGGCTGAGGTACAAAGGAGTACTGCCTGGTACCTGGAGCCCGCCCGGCGACGCGCTGTAGCCACGCCCCTCCCCTCTAAATCCTCTAAACCTCTAAACGGTTCCAGCGCACAGTGGGCCCGTTTTTTCTTCCCTGGGGGCGCCCGGCTTGGGTTTTAGAAGGCTGCAAGCATCTGGGGCGTGCGGCTAGCAGTCGCGCCTTGTATCTCGTGCCTGCGCATGTACTCAGACTCGTACACACGGCCTTCATAATCGCTTCAGTCGCACCCTTCCAATCCTTTCCCTTCTCCCTTTCTTCCTCAAAGCAATCACAACAACGCAAAACCGTGCAAACGATTCACATCGGGAATCATCTGTCACAGTCTCGATCGTCGCGCCAGCCCTGCCACCGAAGCCCTTTTCTCTTCTTTCCAACATCGCCTTTGTTTTGCCAGGCTGTCTGTCACTGGTTTGCTCCTTTTGGTACGTACTCCGCAGGCACCCCTGGCCAGTGACTCAACCCCCTTTGCCAGCAAAACTTGCATTACCGCTGCTCGAGCATCACCGCCTCTTGCTTGCTTGCATGCATGCGTTTTTCTTTTGTTTTCTTTTTGCCTTCTTCTTCCTTGTTTTGCGTGCGCCGGGCGAAAAACAAAAAAAGTACATATACTGACCGAGTCGCCTCCCTTGCCGCAGACTTAGCTCCCAAGCATTTGCAAATCCCGGTAAAAGAGAAAGAAAACAATGGCTTCTTTGGCGACTGCTGCCCGTGATATCCCCCAGGCCTCCTTGAGCCGAGACAACTTAACTGCTGTAGCGGCTCGGAGTGATCCTGCGATGACTGTGACACGATCTCGGGACCTCCCGACCCCTCCAAACTCCATCTCTCCCTCCTTGCCGGCCCACGGCCTCAAGGCCCAGCTTCAGAAGGCCAGGCTCGACCCTATCGACTCTGACTTGGATCTTCACGACAACGCCAGCGGAAGGTCGCTGTCCCCGGCGCTCGAGGCTGCAGGCGCCATCACCAGCTCCATGCTGGCTAAATACCACCTGCCCGAGATTCTGCTAAACCACGGACCGCTGGCCATCCGCCACATCATGGGATACCTTACCACGTCAGTTCCTGGATTTTCCGGCATCCCGCCGACCAAGGCGCGCAGGGTGGTTGTTGGTGCGTTGGAAGGACGTGGTGGCGAAGGTCGCGGTGTCGATGGGGACGTCGTCTTCGAGAAAGTGGGTTGGGGAAGATGGGATGCGCGCCGACGGGGACAGGCTGCCCGACACCGTCAAGCAACTCCGCCCAGCGGCCCATCCTCGTACACCGCTGGAATCCCAATCTCTAGGGTCAGCGGCCGGGGCTTGAGCCTGAGCAGGGCGAGGCTGAACATGGCCGGGTCCAACGGCGGGGATTCGGTGCACTTCTCCCACGACGACCACTATGACATCTCCATGATGGAGCACGAGGCCGATAAGATGTCCATGGATGATGACTCTGCGTCGGCTTCCTGCTCCGAGGCCCCTGACGATGATGTCGCTATGAATGATGACCCGGAGGATGTGACGGACGACGAAGACTGGGCCGCCGTCGGAGCCGCCGCTCTGCGGGCCGACTCATACCCAAACATGGCCGCAGCCTTCGAGTCCGGCCTGTCCTCCAACACCTACGCTGGCGGGATGCGCACGCTGCCTTCTACCTTTGGAGGTGTGGCGCATCCACCACAAGTCAAGATTGACTATTCTGCCTTCCCTGGTCCCTCGGACGCTCAGGAGCGCGAAGCTGTCGAAGCCCTTCTTCGACTAGGTTCTGTATAATACCAACTGCATGCACGGCGTTTGCTTTTTTTATTTTTCCTATTTTTTTATCGGGTGGGCGCGGCTTGCTTCTTTTTGGGTTCCCACGGTGGGAGGGTTTTCACTCGGTTCTGGGTGGGCTGGTTGGCTGGACCATGGAATACGTGTCACGCAATGCCCGGGGCGGCGTCCCGGATCAAACCCTTTCATGCTCATGACGACACGTTTGTTCTGCACGCATTGATGTTATGTTTTTGGACCCTTTTACTTTCGATACTCCGCACGCGGCATGTTTCTGTTTTTGCGTTTTGGCCCCTCATCTTCCCCTCCAAACTGAGGGGAGGATCACCACTCCTTTCCATCTGCCTGGATGGAGACGAGCCTTCTTTCTAGGGCCTGGAAGTGAGTCTTTACAAGATCGGGCGGCTCGCATACCTCACTGCGACCCTAGCCTATATCGGCTTTCGATGGGACTCTTCAAAAGAGGAGAGAGAAAACGGACACACTGATCCGAGTCACCACCAGCACTCGCTATTGGGATATTTTCTGCCTGGATTTTGGCAACTAATGCCCGTCATGCATGTCGAAGAGCAGTTGCTTACTGCTTTATGGCACAACCCGCATACCGGAGAACTCTTATACCCTCGTCTCACGACGAAAACTTTTTGGGTCTTCCCTTGATGGGATGGCTTGCCCCCTTTTTCCATTTCATCTTTTCCTATAACGGGCATTTTTCTTGCACATACACATTTTTTGAAATGAAAAAACTTAATAATACGGCGCTTCCCGAAAGCGCTTGGCTCTTCAACACCACTCGCGGAAGAAATTTCCAATCTGCCATGGCTGCCCAATGGCGGCACTTCAGGCTCGAGATGCAACAATTCTCCACTTCAGTTGCTTTTTATTTTTATCTTATTTTACACACTCCCTTGCTTGATATTGCACAAGAGGAGAGGGGATTGGTTGGCTTTATAGAAATGGGAATGGCATCATGACGGTGAAGGACTGGGTGTTGGATTTACGTGGAGAAAGAGGTCACAAATGCGCAAAGCTGAAAAAAGAGGAAGTGAGGGGGAAATAACAAAGGTGACGTGGCTTCTGATGCTTGTCTCTTTAAGGAGCCCCTCAAAGAGAAGGATATTTCTCAATGAGGGAAACACAAAGAAAAAAATCATCATTAACCGAGGACTGGCATAGCCAGATTGGTTCCTAGCTTCCGGTCTCATTGAGGGACTCGATTTTATAGAATGGAAGTATTGACCATTTCCTCAAGTTTTGGCATTCTGTGGTATCCAGTGACGTGCTTGTAATTGCTAATCGACTTGGTGTTGGTTGGTTGTGCTTGTCAAGATGGTTTCACTGGCTTACTGTTGAGGGGTGGAGAGGACTGACTATTGCTGCTCGTACATATGCAGCACAACAATGCCGGCTAGCAGAGGCACAAAGGCAATAGCGTGGCGCTCCTGCAGGGAGCTGGGCTGAATAGGCAAAAAGGTTTGCTGGCAAGATGCTAGAGGGACGCTCGCTGAGTTGTCAGCGCATATGGGGCTACGATTTACGTACGAGCAGGGAATGCAGATGAAGATCAACGAAGGGGAAAGGAAGATGGTTGTCGATCAGATGCGAGAGCCAAGGAGGGTCTTTGAACGAGGCTTTGGAAAAGGACATGTTGAGTGGATGTGTGTTTGGGGAGAAATTTACACGATGTGCTGGTATGATATGGTGTTGCATATATAGGAGATGCTGTTGAGGAGAGAGAAGTAGAATATGATGGGTGATGGGTATTGATTGACTTTGTATGGGCTTTTTTGGTTGATGTTTTGCGTGGGAACGTGATGGGTTTAAAACACAACCGTGGGCTTATGCGGGAGACACGAAGATGACAGACTGTCACATTTGGAAAACAGAGAAGAAGAAAAGAACAACAAGAATCCAAGATTACCTCCAAGGATTGCACATGTAAGCTTAAAAGATTCCATGCAAGTAAGAAATGAGGCAGATGAATGGATAGGAGGATTAGATAACAGCTGGAGGGTCTTGGCGAGCAATTGCGTTACGCCCGGAAGGGCTGGTGCCAAGACATTATCTTTTTTGACGAGATAGTTGGCCTTTCTGATGTGATGGGACGGAAGAAAGGCTCCTTGTTTGAGGCGGGATAATAAAAGGTGCAGATTTGAGGCTGGATGGTTGAGAGGGCGAGGGTTTATCGCGAGATAATACGTGGGATACGAAAGGTCTACTAATACTGCTGCTGCTGTGTTGTTGGGTGATGGTAGTACAGATACAGGAGTAGTAGTAATACGGAATCCTTCCGAATTGCTTGGCCATTTTTCTTTCATTTTATTCGAAATCTTTGTTCCTGTGAGAAAAAGGATTTGCGAAATACAGCAATACTATCAGAATGTACCATCCTGATATCTGGCCGCCAACGAACCTCCGCCGTGACTAAAGAATTGTGTAATAAACTACCTCGGAATTGTCAAAAGAAAAGGGATCTTTTCTCTTCTAGTTTTTTAGGTTCGATGCACTGCCACCATCCTCGGAGAAAGGTGTGTGTAGCGGACAATGTAAGTGTGTCATTGAAGAAAGTAGGAGCAGGTGGCGGCTCCTTGGCAAGGTGGCAATGTTTCTTGGTATTACGGAGTAGTGGGTTATGCCCAGCTGGAATGGCTTGTCTTGGCGATAGGGGGAATATGGAGTCGTTTTGATGGGAACGGCCTTTTTGGTTTACCGAGGAGGGGTCAACATGTGCGAGTATGTATATGCAAAGATGGGAGAGGGAGGGAAGAAGAGAAAAGATACCAATAATCAGTTGTGTGTGAAAGCCCAGGGGGATATATGTGTGCTCCAAGTATCAGTATAAACTGCACAATTGGGTTAGATGAGCTTGTGGTTTGGTTATTGAATGTTGGCCAGGAGAACGGCCAGAACGGAATCGGAAACAGTGGTTAGGAGATGCAAGAGCAGCAACATTTGATGATATCTACGGACTTCTGCCAGGTAGAGAGATCCTGGCCAGCATCGAATTGACATAGACCTCCTTCCTAGTCCATGTTATCGGGCCAATCTGATGGTTTCCAGCATCCATGTGTCAGATACAGCTGTATTAGGTAGTAGATTCCCGGGCAGACATCAAGCAGCATCAGCATCAGGTACGAGTATGGGGTACTGCGTACAATTAGCCAGGCACAGGCGCCAGGCCAGGGTCCTGTACCAGTGACCGGCTGCACGGATTGCTCAATCAGGAAAGGGGGGTCAACAGGACACAAAGAAAGGCCCCAAAATGCAATCAATTAGCACTTGGTTGCGCCGAGGAGGATCCATTCACGTACCAACAACAGCTGGTGTAACTCTATGGATGTGAGAAATGATGGGAATAATATCAAAAGCTGGTAATACTCGTACTGGTAGTGAGCGTACTGTATAGCCACGGAATCCAGAGAGAGCGTATATGTATATAGCCGAATGTTACCTGGCTATCGGGGTTCGTCGGAGTTCTCTGGGTCCGTCAGGCCGCCAATAAAGGAGCTGGGCCACGTTTGCACTCTGCCGTAGTCAATCGATTGCGAGCGAGTTAAAGTCAGATCGCAATTTGGCACCGGTTTCCGTCCCCCATTGCAAATGACCCCTGGTCCACCGAGCCACCCCAACTAAGGCCATGCCTCAATCGTCCAGCAATGCTACTCGAGGTGACTTGGAGCGATGATACCGGAGGCAAGTTCAGCACTCCGTACGAGCACATGTCCCGAACGAGCTGAACCGAGACCCAAGGAACGAGCCGCTGTCTGCTGTCGATCAAGCCTTCGTTCGGTATTCGGTACACGCGAGCTGGCTGTGCGTGCAGCAGGCTTGAGCAGGCTAGCGGCTTTATCAATCTTCAACCTTCTCATTGCTGGTCCCTTGCACGCGACCTGGCTGAAGGGAGAGGCGCTGACGCGGTGCTCAGACGCCAAACGGGGCGCTAGAGTTTGATTTGGGGAACATGACAGGCTAGTGTCGTCTCGGCGAGCTTGGCTTTGTCTCTAATGCGGCGGAAAGCTTGATTCAGGCGTCTCGAGATATGCATAATGTTGTTCCGACTTGGCGAGCATACTCATACATACATGGACAGGTATACAGCCCATCCCTCCATCAGCTGCCATGCCCATGGGCATTGTCATGTCATCCACACATGGCCTGTTGTTTGGAAACGACAAGCTCAACCGTTGAGGCAAATGAACAAGCTAGAAGATATGCATTTGCCACGGCCAAAGCAAAATGAAGCGTGGTGAGACCTGCGGCGGGTATAGGTCCTGCGCAGGTATTGCCGTAAAGGAGCACATCTGATAAGACGGAGGGCCAGACTCCGCATAACGATTTCGTACCTGTTTTCAAATATCCGTACTTGGTGCAAATTACTCCGTACGGGAAAAAGAGCACCGCTTGTTTGCTTTGTTAGGGCCGCGTAACCGCTAGATATCGAGGCAGTTTGCGGGTTGTTGCTGCTGCTATCCGTTGGGTTGGATGTTGTCATTTCCATCATGTCTGACAAAACGAGGTTCGTCCCGTCTTGTCTATGCCGTCTGAACCGGCGATCCCTATTTTCATTGATGCTTTCCATCTCCATACATACGAGGTACCTGCAGGATAGGTGCCACCATATACTCGTACCTGTATGGATATGGATACATCATACATGCACCCATCCAACGTTTACTATACAGTACCCGTATTAGTAGGAGCAGCAGTTCTGTATCACGCATGACAGCATGACGGTACAAAGTAAAGTACAGTAGCACTGCCTCGCCGTAAATGCACGAGAGTAAGATTAAACCGACGGGAACCAGGAGATAGCGGAAAGAGGGAGAAGAAAAAGAATTGGACAGCGACAGACATGTGCCATGGCTCGAATCGATTTACACAAAAGGTCGGAGTGAGCGGCCACAGCGACAGCAACTGCGACCAGAGCGACGCTGGCGAGGGCCACGAGGCCAATCGAGAGCGCTGGGTGGGCACCGCGCCAAGGATGCCAAGTCTTGGCATTTCTTGGCATCGTATGCGCCGCTGCTCTCCGGTGGGCTGGACTGCTAGGGGTTACCTGTGCGGGACTTTGAGAAACCAGCAAATTTAGCATGTCTATCAAGTTGCTTTGAGTCCCCCTCCATCCGAACCCGCTAGCCCAGCAACGCCAAGAAATGCCAAGAACGCCAAGAATTTCCGCTTGGCCCTCTCGCGCCTGCCCAGGCTTTTGTGTCGATGTAAAGGGAGCCTCTGCCCCCAGAAAGCCTCGACCAGAGGCGCGAGTCTTTTCCCCCGGAACTTGCGTCCATCATAATCCCATATTTCATATCCCGGCATCCCGTATCCCCCAGAAATTCCAGCGTCTGCCTTTCGAGAATAAAAACGCCCTGCAACCGCCCGCCCGCCGTTGTTGCGCATCCCGAATTTGCATCTGCATCTTCCCCTTCTGAAATTTTACTGCTACTGCGCCCAAAGCGCCTCTTGGCCCCTCCCCGAAGATCGCGGCACCTCTGGTTGACTTTTCTGCTGCCCCACCACCAACAAGCCCCCCGACAATGTCGGCCCAAGTCCCCGACCAGGCGTCGGCTCTGTCGCCCAGCCATGATCACAAATCCGCCTCACCAACTGATGCCTCGTCCACCACGAGCCCCAATGGCAGCACCAGCACCGGCAACAATGCCAGCAGCGCCTCGTCCAACGCGCAGGTGTCGCCGTCGCTTGGTGACGCCGTGGATGCGCCCCGGCAGCTCGTCTGCCGCTGGAACCAGTGCGGCCTGAAGTTTACCAACGCCGAGACGCTCTATGTAAGTGACTGATTGATGGATGGATTGGATGGTAGCTTGGCCACAGTCATGGAGATGGCCTAGCACTGAGCTTACTTTACAACATTTCCTTATGTGTGAATCATGCTAACCAAGTCTTTCGTGCAGGAACACATTTGTGAGCGTCATGTTGGTCGCAAGAGCACAAACAACCTGAGCCTCACCTGCCAGTGGAACTCTTGTCGCACCACCACCGTAAAGCGTGATCACATCACTTCTCACATCCGTGTTCACGTCCCTCTCAAGCCTCACAAGTGCGAGTTCTGTGGCAAGTCTTTCAAGAGACCTCAGGACTTGAAGAAGCATGTCAAGGTACTTATTTCCCCATGTTAGCAATGGTCGAGTTCTAGTTGACTTACTCACTCTCCTAGACCCATGCCGATGACTCGGTTCTCTCTCGACCTGGCCAGGATAACCAGCCCGGCATGAACTACAGACCACAAGCTCCCAAACGTGAGTACTCTGCAGCTTTGTTTCACTGTCTCGACTTTTCATCGCCACTAACTCAGACCCTCTTAGCCCCTAGCTATTATGACCACAACGGACAGATGCGAAGCCCCGTCACCGGCTTCCCTCAACCACATGCTGGCGGCTATTATGCTCCTCAGCCGTCGACCAACTATGGTCTCTACTTCAACCAGCAGCATGTCAACACGGCACCCCGCTCTGAGCACATTGGCTACGCTGCAAGCTATGACCGCAAGCGCACTCATACTCATGAGATGGTGGACGATTTCTTTGGCAACGTCAAGCGTCGCCAGATCGACCCGACTTCCTATGCTCAGATCGGACGTTCTCTGCTCCCTCTTCACAACGCCCTGTCTATCCCCAGCGGACCCATGGCTGCCACCGAAGCTTACTTTCCCCAGCCGGCTGGTCATGCTGTAGGTCACGGTGTGGTTCACGCCGCGCCTGCGCCTGCACCTACTCAGAATCCCTTGGCCCAGCAGTACTATCTGCCCATGCCCAATGCGAGGTCGCAGAAAGACCTAATTCAGCTCGACCAGATGCTAGGGCATATGCAAAACACTGTGTATGAGACTGCTCCTCAAATGACTACAGGAATGCACCCCCATGAAGGCCAATTCGCCGGATACCGCAGCACACCATCACCAACTACGCTTCACCGCGGCCCAGATGCCATGCACGTTGGTGCTGATGGCTACCACCAGCCTGTCTCAGCAGCAAGCATGGCATCCCCTCTGACGGCCATCTCGTCTACCGGCACCCCTGCAGTGACACCACCTTCCAGCGCCATGTCATATACTTCTGGTCATTCCCCAAGCCCCTCAGCCTCCTCGGGATTTTCACCACAGTCCCGCCACAGCTCTACTGCCTCATCCATCATGTATCCTAGCCTGCCCACTAGCCTGCCGGCCGTTAGCCAGGGATTCGGCCAGTCCACCACGGCAACTCTAGGCCCTAGCTTTGACGCGGGCGAGCGCCGCCGATACTCGGGTGGCATGCTCCAGAGAGCTCGCGGCGCACCGCCACGATCTGTCGAGGAGCCCACTGGCGCAGTCACACCCAAGGCAAGCGAGTCTACTCAATCGATTGGATCTCCCTCCTCGGAATCATCAGACGTCAGTGATGGCACCCGCGAAAAAGAGGAGCAGTACGAGCGATGGGTAGATAACATGCGGGTGATTGAGGCCCTTCGTGAGTACGTCCAAGGGCGTCTCAAGCGCGGTGACTACGAAGAGGAGTATCCTAGCGTTAGCAAGATCCGCAAGGATGTTGATGCCATGGACCTCGAAGGCAAATCCAGGAGCCCGCTTGCCAACGAGCGCCCCATGTCCAAGGAGAGCAACCCTCTGTACCCTGTCCTTCCAGTTCCCGGTACCTAAATCATGTGCCCAGCTCATGAGATTGGTTGTATGAGGTGGCTTACTTTTCTTCTCTTCACATTTTTTTCATATGGTACGATGTTGGTAAAATTTGACGGATCAAAATGACGCACTGCGACGTTCATGGCATTTGGCGTATGTGATACTAGGTTTATTCTCTATTTATTCCCAATGTGTACGATTCAGGCTGGTGGAAGGGTATTATATACTGGTGTGGGGAACAAATTCAAAGGGAATAGTATGAAGTGAATATTATAAGCTTGACTGTCCCCTGATGTCTGTACCTCGTAGTCAAGTGCAAGATGAGCTATGTGCATGTAGAGGAGATGTATTTACCAAGTACGTTTCACATTCTATCAAATAGATGAGTAGATATCTAGCGCCAGCAAATGGTAATAGAATCTTTGACTAGCAGAATACCGTGTCTATTTGCACCGAGTACTTCTCGCCAGAGTCTAAATTTAGAGACAAGGTGTCTCAAGCAGCTCACGGGAACAAGCATCGTCATTTTCTAATCACTGTGCAACAACCATAGAGTACACTGACGCAAAAGGCAATTCCCGAGAACAACGTTGGCCCTCGGTGACGTCGATGATGATGGCGGCATTGACAAGATCAGGAAAGACCGAGAGAAAGGAAAGACTCGGAATCCTCTCTTGGCGACCCGAATGAGAACGTTGCTGATGTTGGGTGCGGCTGCTCAGGTCTGGAACATCTTAGTATGTAAGAGCATGCAGCCTCAAGCCAAGGAGATGCCCGTGCGGTGATTGACGGAGCGGGAGATTCTAATTTTGGGGCTGGAATGCGGCTGCAGAGTCGAGGTACACAGATGATGCTCAGATGGGGAGAGTCTGTGTGTACTTGCATATACCTTATGTAAAAAGAGGAAGAGGCAAGAAGGCCAAGAGAAAGGAAGAGGCAAAGAGGAGAGTGACAAAAGGGCCGAGAATGTTTAAGGAATGAGGAGCTGGAATTGGGCGTTGGCGAGTAAACGAAGGAAGGAGCACGAGGCAACGGGAAGCTGGCAATGGGAGGTGAGCAGGGAAAGAGCCGGTTGTGCCTCGTCCGATGTTCTTCTCATAGCCCTAAGCTATAGTACTAAAGTACACGGACCATATCTTTATTCATTCTTCTTCCTATTCAAAAGTCTCAACAAATCCGCTGGAAAGCCCCTTCTCGATTCTCATTTAACTCCCCTAACTGGATCTCTTCATTTTCTGCTTTCTCCTAGGATTTTCGTGTGCAAAAATCTGCCCTTGTTTGCGTCTTTCCGCCTGCGCAAACCAGAACACCGCACTTCCTCCCGAGACAGAAACGAGTGTTGGTTGCCCCAGACTGTCTTTGATTCTGAGACACTTGGCCTCCCTTGCAGGTAACTGACGGTGAGAATAAAAGCCGACGGGCCGCCGCCTGCAGCAAACGAAACCAGCGACATACAAAAAAAACACAAACAAGCAACTCAATTACCGAGAAAAAAAGAAAGAAGAAGCCCATCATGAAGATGCTTTCGTTTGCCGCTCTCTCGGTGCTGGTGTTGGGCGCTTCGGCCCTGGCTGCGCCGCCGGCCCACCCCCGGCCGACAATGGGTGCTGCTGCTGCGACATCAACAAGAAGAGAATCGACTGCGACAGGTCGATCCCGGCGTCGGAGTGCATCCTGCCCCCAGGTCATCTGCCCCGC
>PNRQ01000334.1:0-30619 GCA_003439915.1 Trichoderma atrobrunneum | reverse complement strand
CACCGGAGCCGGCGTGCCCTCCGGCTGCGGGTCGGTTGCGGCGACTGCCCCGCGATGAATGTCTTGTTAGCAAGATCTTCGCTCTCGGGCTCTATTGAGTTATTGGTGGCTGAACTTACTTGGATTTTCCCCTGCGTTGTTGGTGGCCATTGTTAATGTTTGAGAGAGAATCTTGAACAAACGAAGGTGACAGGCGCGCGAGGGGCGTTTAAAACGGCGGCCGAGCAAACATCGCAGCAACTGGTGACTCACAGCTACATGTTTGCTGCCGTTGTGCGGCACAATGCCGGCTTATTAAGGCACATTCCTGAGACCAAAGTGAGTGTTGGTCTGACTCAGTAAAACAAGAACCAGTCATCATAGTTAACGGCGACATTATCTGCTATATTTGTTTATTTGCAATGGCCTCAATGGCTTGTAGCTCCTTTAATGGATAGAGTAAAATACAATTAGGCTAACTGCAGAGCGCGCCCGTGCGGTATTGTTCCGTCATGTGGTTATGGAGCGACAAAGACGGTGACAACATAACAAACAAAATATCCCTAGACAATAT
This sequence comes from Trichoderma atrobrunneum, assembly GCA_003439915.1. Lineage (NCBI taxonomy): Eukaryota > Fungi > Ascomycota > Sordariomycetes > Hypocreales > Hypocreaceae > Trichoderma > Trichoderma atrobrunneum. The sequence goes on along the minus strand of PNRQ01000334.1, from coordinate 30,066 downwards.
TCGGCCACTGCTGGTCGCAATCGAGAAGATAAATAAAATAGAGTCGGGGGTTTGTTGAGGCGCTCATTGTTCTGTTCGCTGCATTGTAATTGAGTGGGAGACAGCGTTATACCCTTGCCTGTATACGATGAGTATATGGTTGATGCACCATCGTTTACGCATAAGGTAGCTTCAGCTTGTGCGTCTTTGTTTGCTTGGGATGAATTAATCCTACGGGTAACAACACTTATTCATCATCGGAAATGAATAAGAATGATGGCAATGGCTGGATTGATCGGAAATAGTGTAATATGAGAGTTTCTGATAGACCAATCTTGAGTTTGGTCAGCTGAGATAACTCAAAAAGCCGTCTATAACACCGAAAGGCCGCAAATTCCCCGCAGTCAAGGCCGACACACCGCAGCTCTATTGACTTCACTTCGGGAGTTACCGACAAGCAGCATAATTCCAAACATCTCAAACTTGCTATCAAATGGCATGTGTAAGAATATTATTTTTAACTTTTGCAAGTATGTTTAAAGTTGTCGTTGATATTGGCAAAAATTATAAAAGGACGTAAGGCTCGCGTTGAAATATAGACAATGCGCCATCAATTGAATAACAAAGATCCTCAATCCAAACTATCCATTTTCGTATAAGAAACCTCTTCAATACCCTTCATTAAAGACACTATGCCCTACGTCGCAGAGCCGTGGTCGTTTGACGACGTCTTAAAACTCACCAAAGTCAGCTCGGCCTACTGGAGAGCTACGTTCAATGCTCCGCCATTGAACCTCTTTACACCCCGAACCTATGCTGCCTTGCGTACGCTCGTCGAACTCCTCGAAAATGACCGGGCTGTCAAAGTCATCGTCTTTGATAGCTCGGTCGAAGATTATTTCATTGCTCACTGGGACTTAACAACTGGCGATGAAAAGCCGGAAGACGAAGAGACTGCTCCCATCTTTGACTGGGCCAACTTTGTGCTTCGTCTTGCACGTCTCCCCGTAGTCAGCATTGCCGAAGTTCGCGGACGCACTCGCGGCCATGGCAGCGAATTCGTTCTGGCGTGCGACATGCGCTTTGGCAGCATTGAAAAAGCAATCTTTGCGCAGCCCGAGGCCGCCGCTGGCGTTCACTGCGGTGGAGGAGGAATCGAGTGGCTGCCTCGCTTGGTGAACCGCTCGCGAGCCTTGGAGATTCTCCTTGGGGGTGAGGATTTCGACGCTACGACTGCTGCTCAGTATGGGTACATCAACCGTGCCATCAAGGATTCGGAGTTGTCTGCCTTTGTGGACAATTTTGCGCGACGGATAGCCGGGTTTGATCGCAAGCCTCTGCTGGAAACTAAGCGTGCTGTTAATGATCGTGCTGGGCTGCCTCGACTGACGGATCTTCTTTCATCTATGCAGGACTTTGTTCGAGCTTGTACTTGGCCTGAGACTACGAAGCGAATGAAGACTCTCTTTGAGATGGGTATTCAGCAGGTCGGTCCTGTGGAGAAAGATATGGGACGTCATCTTCACGAAGCTTCAATCAAGATGTACGGAAAGACGGAAGATGCGCAGTGAAAATGCAAATATTCGCATACCATCTGCTCTGCTTGCGTACATAGCTAAATAAATGTCATCATGAACTCCATAAAACAAACTCATCCGCTTCTTCGTACATACTCCAACGCTAGTTTAATATTCTCCTAGTGATGCAGGTAATTTTCCGGTACCAATTTGATCCTCTGTGATTACTATTTGAACAAGTTAAAGACCAGCGGCTACGGGCATCTAGTTCTCGTAGAAATACCACATGATACATCGTGAATAGAAGACTAGAGTCGACCATATGTGCAGTGGCGCATCATTACTCAATAAAGTAGTCTATTATAATGGATAATTATTAATTTATTTACTGAAGTCCTGCTTAATTCTTGTCTATCATCATTGCTGGTCCGTGACTACAGCCAGTTCTCAACCAACTTGTTCTTAATTCCTGTCGTAATCCACCTTATACTCCGTCTTGACCCTGATCCCCAAATCTTTACCATTGCTCTTGGCATGTTCCTTTGCCTCAGAGTCAAGGATCGACTCTTCACTAGTGTTATCTGAGGTGACTCGCGCCCTGGTAGTGCTGTGCCTGGCAGCTATGGTATCATCTATCGTTGCATTTGCCGATTTGCCTCGAGGCCCAGATCCACCGATGGTCTGCAACGAAAACATGTTATCCTCTGATTGGTCCCTATTTCTAATCCATCCGCTGCCACCTCCCGTACCGCTGCTTCCCTTTGCGCTGGACAAACCCTCCAACCAGCCTCGGTAAAGCGGTCGACAGACAGGAATGCCGATACAAACCATGGTGGTACAGAATTCCGCAGCATGCCATATAATGATGCCAACAACGTCTTTCAGGTAATTTGGGCTGCCCAAAAACTTCAATTGTATGGCTCTCTCAATGCCGCAAGCCCCGGCAATAACACCCAGGCTTAAAGAAGCAGCAATGACTCGTTTTTCCCGCTTCGGCATTTGAATATTCCATAGAAGATACCACGGAAAGGCTGCATACCAAAAGTCCGTTATGACAGACCAGGCGCCTGCGTAAGTTGATATTGGGCCTGGGTCGATGGGGCATTTTCCGTCAGGGATTCGACGATCCCATAAGAAGGCCGTGGGATGGCACGCAAACCAGAAGACGAAAAGCGAGGCTACGATGCCGGTGGCGAGGAAGAAATTGGGAATCCAAATGATGATTTGATTGCGCTTATCCGGAACGAGTCGTACCAAGAAGAGAGCCATGGAAGTCTTGCAAAGGATCGTTCCGAAGACGAGGATGGTCTGACCGATGGCAGAGTAGAGAATTGCCCTCGTGACGGATTCCATTCCCACGACAGGGCCTTTGAGGGCGAGAACGTCGTCGATATTTCGGCCGAATCCATACGTCGACGCAATCGTCATCATTATGTCGTAGGTTAGAAGGGTAACCTGGTAATTTGTTAGTTCCAGGGCAACACATACAACTGATCACATTTTCGCTGCGGAGAGTCAATGCACATACAAATGATGCATTATAGAAGTAGTCGTCCAGCCCATACGCGCGAATTACTCTCACACGAGTATACAAACGAAGAATGACAAAGACCAGCGCCAGCGCGGTAAGTGACCACAGCACAGCCAACATCTTGGGCGCATCTCCGCCCAGTCCCGTCTGATATTGGTTTGCCATGGCTGCTGTTGGTGGCTTACAGCCTGTTCCAACAAAGTCGATGCAGAAGGATGGCTCGTGTGTTGCAGAACATTCTAACAGGGAAAGGGGAGCATGTTTTTGAATCTCTGGAGTAAGACTCACCCTGGCACCGAGTTGTCGGTTGGACCTGGGGTTACGCCCGTTACCAGAATCACGGACAGCATTTCGGATGGATACGGGTAATATAAAGAGGAAAGATCAGCAAAGATACCTGTTCTAGGAAATATTACCAGTACCTGCAGTTGCTTAGTGGCAAGAAGGGAGCGGTAGTTGAAAAAATTTCATAAAACTTTTACTCTTCATAATTCCTTGCTTGCGGTCTTCTGGCTGAACATGGATGTCTTCACTACATGTGCTGGGGTAGCAACGGGTCAGGGGGTTGTCTGTGATCTCTTCACGAAGTCAGTGTTCATTGCCTAGTTTAGTATAGATGACCGCGGCAAACAGGAAACCGAGCCGTTAGACCCCGGCAAATATCTCACTTGGACAAGGGTCGGGGTCAAGCGAGGAACCACGAGTGTGCTAAGACTTCAAGGTTGCAACGTAAGCGAAAATCAACTTTGTTTAGTTATCATCCTTGGTTGAAATCGCCTACGGAGCATACGCTGCACGCTACAGTTGCCAAACCTTTCCAAACCCTGCCAAGACCTAGGCTGAATATAGCCTCGATTTCCGCGGCTGAGGGGAAAGTGACTGCGGTGGTTAGGGGCTCGTGGGGGCCACTAGGAGATGCCGACCTGTAATTTGCAAGATTATTTGGCCTTTCCACAGGATGGTACGAGATATACGAGGAGGGAATTTCTCCAGTATACCAGGCCACTATTTAGCGATAGCCGACTCCCGAGTTCTCTCCGGATGGCATTATTGTACACGGAGTGGTGTATAGCCCTATAAATAGGCTTTGGTCAAATAGTGGGCAGAGCGACGGATAGACATCTTCGGGAACCCGCAACGGGAAAGCCCGCGGAGAGGGGACTCGGCCGAGTGACGGACAGAAGGCACCGGACATATCCACATGCTGAAAGCACGGAAAACAGGACACGCGTGGAGAGATAAAGCCGGGGCGATGTCCATACCAAAACCACACCAATCAAAGCACGCAGGTTTGTTGTTGGTTGTGTTCTTTCCCCCCTTTGGACGGATAAATGTAACACAAGAAACTGGAAGTCGATGGGTCACCATCTCCTTTCAGTTCCTGCTGCATAGGTTGATCATCCCCTGGCTGCGGAGAAGCACTACAGTACGCTTGCATTCAGCAAGGATGTTTGGACCAACAACAGTCTCCTTATTTGTTGCTCTTACAGTGCTTGCTCCGTAATCGTAATACGACCTCAACTTGTCACTTTCCCCAGAGAGAAGCAGTCGATAAGGTTTGCATGAATAAAGTCGTCAGAAAGGGAAATCTCCAGGATCTTCCATTATTGAGATCTTCGACGTGAAGAACTCGTCCGGACCACGGGGTTTAAGTGCTTCCCCCGTTGCCAAAGGGTGAAACGTGCGTTGTGGAGACCGAGTTGAAAACTTGGTTGAGGTTGACCCACCCCACTGATGAGAAAAAGGTGTAACAAATCAGATATTTTGTCATTTCGAGTAGAGTCAAGGATAACGGCATCCCTGAATCCTTTTGTTGGTGCTAACTTATTGCTGGTGACTATCCGTCGACTTGTGGATCACATTGGACGTAGAATTCCGCCTAATGATACGACATGCCGGAGGGGTCTCGGCCCCTATAGACAAGTTTGAGAGCAATTGTTCTTGCTGTTTGCATGTGAACTACTAAGAGGGGTTCCCCGTTTATCTTCTTGGAAGTTTTTCCAGAATTACTACTCGTACATCGAAGTTGTAGATTGTCTTGGTACTACGAGAACAGTCCAAGTTCTCGTGGAAGCTTGCCATCATGGACAATAACTCTGTTCCCAACTCGGCCCAAGGTGCTGGGCTCCTCCAAAATGGCCCGGCCATGTTGGTTAAGCCAGCGGTGATCTTCATGCTGCTGCCAGTCGCGACTTATGTCTTCTGGAGCTTTGTTTCGTACCTAATCTCGCCATTGAAGAAGTATCCCGGGCCATTCTTAGCATGTAAGTGACGACGAGAGAATCTTGAGTTCAAAGAGAGCCACATTGATAACATGATGTGCGAAAATAAGCCTATACCAACTTCTACCGAATGTATTATGCCTATCGAGGAAACATGCACCTCTTGACCAAGAAACTCCATGACAAGTACGGTCCAGTTGTTCGCATGGGCCCCAACTACATCGACGTTGACTACCCCTCATTGATTAAGACGTGCTTTGACTTTGGGGGGGTTTGGAGAAAGGTGAGTCTCGACATGGCATTCTATTAGAGTGGAGATTGGTTGACGTTTGGTTGGCATATCACAGACCGATTGGCATGGCGTCAGTGGAGCAATGGTTGAAGGCAAGCTCTACTACAACATCTTCTCAGAGTGTAACCCCGAAGAGCATGCTCGGATTAAGAAGCCAATTGCAAAGTATTGGTCTGCTCCTGGTGTCGCGCCAATGGAGCCGCACGTTGATTCTGTGATCTCTACGCTGTGCCGAGCCCTTGATCAACGGTTCGCCGGCGACGAGGCCTTTGGAAAAACTTTCGACTTTGCTGAATGGATGCTATTCTGTAAGATGCAGTTTATGCGATGTTATTGGAATCAAGCTGACTTGTCTAGTTGGAATGGATGCGGTCGCCAAGACTACATGGAGTGAAGCGGTCGGATATCTCGAGAAGGGACATGATTTCGATGGCACCCTGAACGTCTCGGACAGAGCCTACGACTATCTCGTAACGGTCGGCATGAACCCTATTTTCGACAAGTTTCTCGACAAGAATCCGATTATGCGATTTGGCCCGCCATCGTTTGGAACCGTCACTGGAATTTGCCTTGGACATCTCATGGCGCGCATGAAGGGCGAAGACGGCCACGACCAATCCAAGCCCGACTTCTTGGACCGCTATCTCGAGGCCCAGCAGCAGAACCCCGAAGTTGTCGACATCTATCGTATCCTCTCCTACATGCTCGTCAATGTTGCCGCCGGCGCCGACACCACAGCGGCGAGTTTGCGCTCTATCTTCTACCTCTCGCTGAAGCACCCTGCCGTCTTCCGCCGCCTGAGAGACGAGATTGTCAATGCCAAGTTTTCGCAGCTGCCAGTTCCTTATGCCGAGTCCCGACAGCTTCCGTACCTGGAGGCTGTCTCCCGAGAGTGTTTCCGATACATGCCCGGTAACTGCTTCGCTCAAGAGCGCTACGTTCCATCTGGTGGTTTGGCGCTTCCTGATGGCTCCGTCGTGCCGGCCGGTACTGCTCTTGGATTCAATGCCTACGTGATCCACAGAAACAAGGAGGTCTGGGGTGATGACGCTGAAGAGTTCCGGCCCGAGCGCTGGTTGCAAGCCGACAATGAGACGGAAGAAGAATACAAGAACCGCATTCAGCAATTGAACAATGTGGACTTGTCTTTCGGCGCAGGCTCACGAAAGTGCATCGGCATGAACCTTGGAAAGATGGAGGTTAGCAAGACAGTGGCAACGCTCATTACCCTCTTCGATTTTGAACTGGAAGACCCCAAGAAGGAATGGAAGGTCCACAACAGCTTGATCCCCAGGGCGTCTGAGATTATGATCAAGATGAAGAAGAGACCAGGTGCTGGCCAGCAAATCAGCGACATGAGCAGCCACTACTAGTGCCGCTGACTTATTAGGGAGATGGGGGTATTTGTATTTGCAGTTTCGACATTGTGTTAATAGCTTCGCTACAAGATTGACTATACCAACTTAATATGTATTCTTCAACCTTTCATGTTAGTAATTGTTCACTAGCTAGTCATGTCAACCAACACTCGTACCAATAGAAAGCGACGGCGTGACAGATACTCTTTGTGGAAACTTAGTTGAATAGTAATCACCGCTCCAGTGAATATTCGTCTTATAAGCCCGCATGTCCCCACGCCGCCGGTTATAAGTCCGCTCACCTTACATCCTCACACATGCACAATGTCCACTTCCAACGAAAGCCCGTCACCACGGCCTCGAGCCGTGGCAAATCACAGCACTCTCGGGGTTTTGGCTTTGCGGTGGTCTTGCGCGACATGCCGCCAATCGAAACGCCGCTGCGATAAAATATACCCGAAATGCACTCTCTGCGTTCAGTGAGTTTGCCCTTCAACTCCGCGGCAGCGGATGGTGCGAGGATGCAGAAAATCAGTGTTTAGTAACACCTGTGTAGGAAGAATACTCCATGTAACTACCCAGGCCGTCGGAAAAGAGAGAAGCTGAAGAACCGCATAAAGGCGATTCTACCAGTGGGAAAATCCATCGTTGACCCGTCTCCCGTTGTATTGGCTGAGAAGAAGCACGACGTGCGCCAGCTATCGTTTCCTTCTGCCACTTCCAGCTTTATTGCCGAGAGTTTTCTCGATCCCGAGGTTTTTCCAAGGCGCAGTTAAAAGTGGTAAACGCCGATGTGGAGGTGACGGATGACATCGCCGAGTTGGTCGGCAGCGTGCTGGATATCCAGGCTACCTCTGCCAAGTTCTTTAAATCGGTTCACATGTGGATGCCGATTATATCGAAGCCTCATTTTTGTGCGAACCTGCTCAATCGGTTAACCTATAAGAGAGCTGAGTTGTTCCTGCTCGTGCTGTCTATGAAGCTAAGCTACACACGGGTCAAAACCTGGAATACACCATTGTACGAGACGGTGAAGCTGTTTCAATTTAAGATTGAGGCTTCAGGGGTGCTGTCAACTCTAGTTCTCCAGGCTTCTATTCTCATCTCACTCTACGAGTTGGGACACGGTATATACCCGGCGGCGTATCTTTCAGTGGGATCCTGTGCTCGGTACGCAACGGCTCTGGGTATTGAGAAGTCTATTCTTTCATCAAGCGCTGCGCAGGGTCAGTGGATTGAAGAAGAAGAATGCCGCCGAATGTGGTGGGCGATTCTGGTTCTTGATAGGTATGTGACATGGAAATGCAAGAGTTTTGGCGCCTGTCCGGTTCCCGGAACTCCTATTTCTGTAAGGAAATGAGCAGATTATTGATGATTTTTCTAGATATCTCAACTTGAGTAATCCTAAACGGCATCTGATTACTACAGATGCGGGCTTGGAGAGTTACTTGCCCGTAGATGATGAAGTGTGGGAATCCGGAGTGAGTGAATTGTGATCATTTCTCCACGTCATCTCTTAGGGGAACTTCTAACATATGCCACAGGTACTTAATCCTGATCGTATTTATACTTTAGCAACAGCCAATAGCTACCACCTGGGGCTCTTTGCGCGATTTGCGCAAGCCGCACATCTCCTCAGCCAGGTTCTACATCATGTCTCTGAGGAGTCCAACGAGACTGCCCAGTTGCGACGCACGATATTTGCGCTAGTCAACGTCTCCAATATCGAGGCATCTATGAGGCGATTAGAATACTGTAGCCAATCAGCGGTCTGTTACGCGTAGGGCTATACTCAACCTCCTTATACTAATGCATATTTGTCTAATGTGATAATAGTGGTATCCTCGCGCTGGACTACTCGTCGTTTAGCAAGGGTATGTGTGTAAGTGACTCTGGTCAAAAGCTCTCGTCCGAAAGTGCTATCATTTCACAAGCAACATTAGACATGGCTTTGACCTTGATCCACGGGGATTCAGATCAGCTCTGTGATGTTGCCAGCCCTTTTCTTGTTCATCTGTTATACAAGGTAGCCTCAATGCACTTGAGGATAGCACATAAGTCTCAGACAAGAGGGGATCGAGAGAAAGTTGAGATCTTGAGAAAAGCCATGCAACTTGTTGGAAGTCGATGGCTTTGCACTTGTAAGTGGCTGCCTGAACATTAGTAGAAATCTTGCTCTCACTAACAGCTTTTGTAGCCACATACCTCTCACTTTTAGAGAAGCAAGAGATTCTACTGGTGATGGAATAAGATGTGCTGCTGTGCGTCATAGTTTGTCGCGGCAATGATTGGATGCGGATACATAGGGAAACTTTGGGTTATTTACACGGTTCAGGAATTATGCGGCAAAGTAATCAGGTATAATGTTTGATGTCTTATTCAAAAACAAATCTCAATGTCACTACAAAGCTTACACTAGGTACTGAGCACATCTTACGCTGAATATCACGGATGCTTCTCTTCTAATAAGATGTCCAACTTAACCATCAGGGTGTATCATCGCGAAGTAACCGTGCGGTGTTTCACGGTGTTTGCGGTGTTTAAATCAGGTTTGCGGTCTTGCGGGGTTTCGGGCTTAGACAGTAGGCCGCGTAGGTCTGGGCACATTCTTCGTACGATTACTGCCGGATAGAGAAGTTTACTCAGGATGATTAAATTGCTGGCCGCCGTTGAACGTACGATTCTATTGTTTGATTCCATACCCTTGAGAGATGCCTTCACAAATTATTGTGCGAGTTCATTAGCCACGGAAGCAGCAATGAGTGATGTTTTGTACAGACGATGACAGTTGTGTATCATGTTCCGTCCACTTTCAGTGACCATAGTAAATCAGATCTATTCTGCTGGCCGTAATTATGAGTGATTGTGGCCTGATGGCTCAGTCATCGTGTGATTGTGAGTCGCTTCGTGGCCCTTGTTCTCCGCGGCTTTTGTCTTTAGCCATTCTGGAAATTCAACCCACCGATGCCTATATACCCAGTCGGCCATCGCATTATAGTCACGACATGTATGTACTTCGTCCAGAACGAATTCTTCCAAGTCGTTGGTTGTGACTAGTGTCAAGTCTGGATGGCAAAGCAGTTGTGAGCGAACATAGTCAAGGCAGTGGAGCATGTGCGTCTCGTCCCACGGAGGAGGTGTCTCGGACATGAGGTTTTGGCGGATTGCGTTCTATGATGTCCAGTTAGGTCAGACTTCATAAAAGAAAATCGTAAGAGATAAGCACATACTAAACAATGAAGAGCATGGAATACGTCCACTTGATAAATACTCTGGGACGGATCTGTTGGTGACTGCGCTGATGGCCTTAATCCTTGTTTCCGAGCCCATTCTGTATTCAAGGATATCACGCCTCCACTATCAAGAAGGTCTCTCCAATATTTATCAGCATCGTGCGAATCAGCCATGTGTTTGGAGCCATCCTGAAATTTCATAGAAGTATTATATGATCCGAGCTGTGACAAGCCATCGAGCGAGACTTTTGACCCTACTGCCCGCCTCATCTGGTTCAATACCATGAAGCCTGAGATAAGGAGAGCACATAGTATCACTTCTAGGAGAAGGATTGAGGCATGTATGACACTGAATCTTCTGAATGACTGTTCTAGAAGACTTAGCCGTTTGCTTGTCTGCGATTGCACGTTTTCTCCAACATCTGAATCATCGCCTTCAGTAAGTCGTTTGTATTCAGCGTCTGGCGCCTTGGACGTAAACATGTTGTTGTTTCCCTCATCAATCACCTCATATTACTAGGTACTCTCAAAATTTCATGAAAATATCCAACGATGAGGAGAAGTGTGGTCAGAGAGCATCTATCAAGTTCCAAGAAGGGTGGAGATTGAGTGATACCACACTCCATCAGCCACCGAATGCAACGTGCCAGGGAGGGATGCATGATTCATAACTAGGCCAAGCGAGGCATATTGGTCAGAGTTAGTCTAGCCGGATTCTGCATATAAGATCTTGGTCTGAATCCTGTGGAGGCGAGTTAACGAAGGAGAGGGATCTGCAGTAGTAGGTCGACATGCATATATCCAGGTTGTTCGATACAACGCTCAGTTTCCAGTTAGAGTGAAAGTCATACATGATACAGGTTTTTGATACAGGTTTGTTTTATCTGGTTTTATCTGGTTTCATCTTCTCAAGTCATATAAAATGCGTATGTTATTAAGCACAGATGGGATATTTGACAAAAATCTTGGTTCCAGAGTCCTTCATACCACCCGGATCACCGCCAATCATCTTAACACAGTGATTTGTATGGTGGAAATTTGCCGTATACGAATCAATCTTTCGGCTCGCATCTAAAGCTGCCCTGTGAATTCTTTTCCAAACATACATGCAATGAACAACGTGCCAGTCAAATGTCGTAGTGAAGTGACCATAGTCACCAAGATGAAGCTCATCCATGGTGAGATTTCTGCCGTTGATTTCATACGGCCAGTTGCGACCATCATACATGAGCTTTTCATCCTCCATGTCATCGTCTGTAAGACAGTCCTGGGGAAGCCAAGAGTGCAACACGATGCTGTATCGGCAGCCGAGGGCTTGCGCGTCGGTCGGAGAGTTGCCACAGTCGCCGTGAGACCAACTTAATGGGAGACCAGTTTTTTCATCAGCGCCTTCACGCATTTCTGGAAAGGGCCGATTTGTCCTTGTGCTGTGGTTGTTGGCGATGATCATTTGCCATAGACCAAGTGCCAGCACTACAGTCAATGCGCCGAGTAAAAATGATGAAATGAGAGGAATCAGGCGCCAACGTGGCCGTGCAGCTGAAGTAGTTTGGTATAACAAGGCTTCTTCACTGTCATTGCCTTCAATTTGAGCATATTCTTGCTTGGATGACTTTGTCTTGGTGAATAGAGAACTCTCGCGAAGTCGATCCATCATGATCAAGTCGTTGCGGCGGCAAAAGCATGTGCGAGTGAGGGAATGGATGATGAAAATGCAGTAGAACAGTACGGAGTAGAGGTCTCATAGAACTTCAGTCCTTCCCCGAGACATAAAAGCGTCGGCTCTTTGTCACGCACGCTCGCCAAGATGATGAGTTTAGGATATGCTTCAACTGGAAATGTCGCCCCTTGGTAACATGGATCAAGTCCACCTGTGTATTCGCATATCATTGTGTGGGGTTGAATCCTTCAACAGACGGAGAGCTCGGGACCGTTGAGATACCCGAGATTCATTCCTTTTTCGGTAGGTGAAAGCTGAATTGCCGTAAGGCTAGACGGATTTGCGTGCTGACAAGGGTATAGAGTAAAGACTAGCCATGCATATAACATTGCGCTAAGGATGTTATCTATTAAGCTTAGCAATCGTTCCTATATACCGGTACTTTTGAGAAAGCGATGGGCGCAGATGGGCTACGTTACACGTCCGAAAACCTGTTCACGCGCCTCAGATTGCGTTATTTCTATCAAGCCGGGCATGCAGATCCAATCCTGCGCCCCCAAATATCCGTTTAGTCGGTAAAAAGGAAGTTAGAAGCGCGTAGATCACGTTGAACATGATGCAATAATAAGAGAGTCTCTTCGTACCTTCCCCATGGAGTTATGAGATGGGATATGATATCCCAAGGTCATTGCACTGACGTCCAGTTAGAATTAAGGATTAGCCTATCAATCTCCTCTAACATTGCCACTTGGTGTGTCAAAGTTAAAGTACATTGGTGGAAAAAAGATCCTGTTTATAGTGTTGCGTTTTGTAAAATTGTTCGTTGTAGCACATATAATAGATCTGTAAGTTATTCTTGTATCACGTATCTACCTGTAGAAACTAGTAAAATGACAACTTTATGTGATTCTAGTGATACGTCTAATTTGATTGCCGAATTGGAGCTCCCTCAACCTTATGAAACTGGTCAAAAGTCTCGTCCAATTTATGCTGAGCGGCCCATTCTCTTATTTTCTCAAAATTCTTGCATGTATGCGTTGTTCGTAGATTGCCAAACATCTTCTGCTTTGGCTCACTCCACTCCCAGTAGATAGTGCCTACGTCTGATGCGCACTGAATTGATTGTCTGAGCTGGTCGTAGCAGTGCTCTAGATGATAGATATTGTCCTCGCCCTCTTCTGAGCCAGGTGTTAGATCAATTTTGAAAACATCCGGATAGACAATCTTGCGCATGAAATTCAGGCAGTGAAGTTGGTGGAAGACATCTAGTTCAACCATGTATTGTTTCGGGTTGTGGGCGGTCGGTGTTGTAGCATTGGGGAGTCGAGCTGCCATGGCCGCTGGAATCTGGGATATGCCAATCTCTTCAAGTCGCAATAGCTTAGCAAATTTCTCTTGTCCAGATGGTTTCATAATAAAACTTGCTTACCATTGAAAAGGCTATTCCATCTCTCATTGACTTCCTCGGAGTATCCCTGGTAGGCAGATCTATCACCATGTAGACCCCCCGTGAAGACCACTGTCTTGTACTCAATTGCGGACTCGGCTGGAGCTATCGGCAAAGTTAGAATCTATGTCTGGCAACTATTACCTTGGAAAGAGTTACTGACAGTAAACTGCATTTAATATTCTTAACTGTGCAAATTTTCGATATGAGATTGTCCATGTCGATATTAGTGCCAAGAGTAGCACAACATTGAACGCAACGGAATAGGGGAGCAGTTTCGCCCGTGACGTGTTTTTTGAAGTTCGCTCATTGTGGCTTCTGTCTTTCTCATCATCACGTAGTAAATGTTCCTCATCATGAAACTCTTCAGAGCTCTCAGACGCCATATTGGTTGTGTGTCGTGTGCGTAATACCACTTGGCGACTGAATGAGAGGTGAATAGGCAGGAAACACTTGAACTCCACCGTCTGTAGATTTCATTTCCTGGCTCTTTGAAAAAGAAGTTAGCAGCTCATCATGTTCTCATGACTAGAATGACAACCGTTTTCAGGATGGACATCCAAAGATAGCCGATGGCAAGGATCTAGGTTACATTGGATTGGAAGCATGATACCCAATTCTTGCTATGAGAATAATAGCCCTTGTTTACTTGATAGACCAAATTTTGATTATCCTTGTACTTGCATAACTGAGTCTTGCTAACGTTTGGTGATGCGGAGAAGTTGAACTAGCCCCCATGCACATCCAAGCGAAGGATTCGAGGTGGGCGCTAATCATGCAAGGTTACTTTTAGTATACGATATCATTTCTCCCGGAAAACCCGTACGCTGAACTCAAATGCATGTTTCTTACAACTTTCGGCAATCATTGGTCCAGAGAGTTTAAAGATTGACAGAGGAGAACCAAGTTTTCATGCGGAGGAAGAGGTCGGTGTGGGAACAATGCAACGTATCATAACAATACACCTACTTGATTCAGAGAGAATTTCCATCTTTGAGCCAGTATTGGTCAGTATATGATACTGAAATAGATACTCTTACTAAATAAAAATTGATGGAAGTTATCCGTAGCGAGATGCCATGAGATACAAGGTGGGCTCTCATTCACACTCATACATGTTCTCAGTAAAAGATAAGCGAGGGCAAACAGATCCGCATACAAAGGTACTAAAAAGACCGGCGGCTAGAATTTAATACACCTATTCAAGTATCCTCCAAAACTCGAGTTCAACCGTGAACATCTCTCCTATAAGTTTTCTACACGAAAAGCAAATTTACAACTTGACGAGTCTGCTTTGCATTACTCCACTCTTTCTACAATATGAAGATCTCCCAGTTTCTATCTTTGGGCCTGGCCCTTCTGGGTGCTGTCGACGCTGCTCCAGTTGAACAGCGTGGTACTGCTGTTGATCCTACGAACAATCAAGCCGGTTGGGGCAAACGAGGTACTGCGGTCGACCCTACCAACAACCAGGCAGGTTGGGGAAGACGAGGCGATACTTCTGTCGACCTCGCTGATAATGAAGCTGGCTGGGGCAAACGCGGCACCGCAGTTGACCCTACCAACAACCAGGCTGGATGGGGAAGACGTGGTACGAATGTTGACCCTACGAACAATCAGGCTGGCTGGGGCAGATAAGTCGAAGGAAAGATACAAAGCGGAGACCAACGACGGATTCGACTGATCAGAAAGGATGAAACATTGTTGATAGATGAATGAATCTAATCTGATACTTTTTATGCTTACATATTGCAATATCTTGAAATACAGACTCCCGTATGTTGAAACTTTATAAATCTTCTTCTGAGTCTTCAGGAATAAATTATGGCCTTGGATTCTCAATGCGGAAATACGGCTATGGGCGTTTGCGGACAGAATGGTCAACACTCATCTATCTGTTGATTAGCCATACTTCCATTCAACGAAAACGGTGAGACATCAGTGGAATGATAGAAAGACGTCTGTTTGCATCTCAACTTAACCTAGGTACAGAAACATCTAACGGTGTTGATTTGGGAATGAGATAATGTCTCAAAACGGTCGGCCCCAGCATTCCAACTTTGCTTCATGATCTCACTCATCAAAGAGCATAAAGGCAGTTGATCTTCGCATTACAATTTACTCTAAGGGGTGTATTGAAGAGTCGAAACAAATCAGCAATTTTCAAAAATATACTTCATCCAATATCATGACCGCACAAAGCGATGGCGAGCCTCCAGATGGGAAGTTCAGTCACCTCCGGACTTCCAAATCTAGTCAACGATTGAACCAGGTCGAGAAGATCAGAGCGCACGGTGTAGGTGATCTGATCTCATTACCAGCATTGGTCGTCTGCGGAGACCAATCAACTGGTAAAAGCTCGGTTTTAGAGGGAGTTACGGGAATACCCTTTCCTCGACAGGAAGGACTCTGTACTAGGTTCCCCAGTGAGATCAATCTTCGGCATACAGAATGCGAATCGGTTACAATTACCGCTAGCATCAGGCCACACATCTCGCGGCCTGCGGAAGTCCAACAAACTCTCTCTGCGTATCGCAAACAATTGAAGGATATGTCGGAGTTGCCTGGTGTTATCGAAGAGGTGTCACGATTGATGAATATTCGTGGATGCTGCGACAACGAAAACGCCAGCGCCTTTTCTGTTGATGTCCTTCGAATAGAGGTTACCGGTCCAATTGGATTGCACCTCAGCGTGGTGGATTTGCCAGGGCTCATATCTGTTGCCAACGAAGAGCAAACCGAAGAAGATGTCGAAGCTGTACACAGTATGGTGGCATCATACCTTCAGAGCTCGCGAACAATAATTCTGGCTGTTCTGCAAGCAAGCAACGATATGGCTAATCAGCCTATTATTAAGTTGGCGAGAACTCATGATCCCCTTGGCCAAAGGACAGTGGGAATCATCACAAAGCCTGATTTAATAAATCATGGCAGCGAAGCCAAAATTGCGCTCGTGGCGAAAAACAAAGACAATATTAAGCTCAAACTGGGATTCTTTCTCCTAAAGAACCCCAGTCCTGCTGAGCTCAAAGAATGTGTCACTATGGCTGCACGCTCGAACCTAGAGCGGCGGTTCTTCTCTGGCCCTGCTTGGGCTAACCAAAATCTCGATATGAGTCGGGTAGGCGCAGAGAATCTCCGGATTTTCCTTCAAGATCTTCTCGATACTCATATAGAGAGAGAATTGCCTAAAGTGAGGGAGGAGATTAAAAAGCTGTTGGCTGAGAGAGATGCTGAGCTTAAATCTCTCGGAGAGGCCAGGCCTACAACCGATCTCATTAGAAATTTCCTCACAGCCCTTAGCATGAGGTTTTATGAGCTCTTGCAGGCCGCGCTTGATGGAAATTATCATAGTATCGATACTAGGTTCTTTTCAGAGAGCGATATATCGAGGCTACGAGCACGCGTGCAAGAGTCAAACACAAAGTTTGCCACCTACATGCGAGTGTCTGGGAAAAGACGAAAATTAAAAATTGAAGTCAATCGTGACAATACGGAGCCGGAGTCTGACGACTCGGAAGATGACAAATTGGATGACATTACGACACAACTTATTGTAAACAAAGCGGGAATGATGCGATGGGTGAAAGAGGTCAGTAAACATACATTTACTCATTCAATGGACATCGTTCTAATACTCGCCATAGGCATATGCGCGTACAAAAGGAAAAGAGTTACCTGGGAACTATAACTCGGCACTCTTGGCCGAATTGTTCCACGAACAATCGCGTCGTTGGCCTATTATTGCAGAATCTCATATCGATACTATTCTCAAGATAGTATCGGAGTGGATTCAGCTGGCTGTCGAAAAGCTCATCCCCGAAGAGAGTATGCGAGCTCAAATCCACTCAATCCTGCAGCAATGGCTTGAAGAGACCGAGAAGAATGCGCTTGGTGAGCTAGAAAAGCTCATCGAAGATGAACGACGCAGTCCATTGACGTATAATCACTATTATACGGACAATGTCCAAAAGGCTCGACTGGATGCGCAGAAGAAAGCGGTGGAAAACGCCGTTTCTGCTGAGAGAGATGTTCACGGGAAGTTGCATATTAGTAACGTCCAAGTGGATATCCAGAAGTTCATCGCTGCAATTGGATCTCGCGTTACTGTGGATATGGATGAGCAGGCATGCCACGAGGCGATCACAGAGTTGGACGCATACTACAAGGTACGGGTCCACAAGTGTTAACCAGTTCTATAAAACGCTGACATGGGTGTCATTTAGGTGACAATGAAGACTTTTGTCGATAACGTGGCGAGACAAGTCATCGAGCGTCACGTTATATCGCCTTTGCCAAATGCTTTCTCGCCAAACTCTGTTTCTCAGCTATCCGAAGAAGACTTGCTCCGAATCGGTTCAGAGTCTGAGAAACAGATCGCCAGACGGGAGAAGCTGGCTTTGCAGGTGCAGGGCTTGAAGAAGAGCCTGCGAGATTTGCAAAAGAGCTCATTGTGATGCCGCGATAGGCGCAGTCCGTTGTCTCATCGCAGCATTTCCGCTATGTTTACAATAACTTGAGTTGTAATGTCATCCAATTTGTAATCTTCTGAATTATTGGACTTGGGTTTTGGTTGTTTCACGATCCTACCTCTCGGTTGTGGTTTTCCCACTGGGTTTTCCCACAGCTGTAACGCAAATGCGGAGAGGGTATATTAGTTTTGCTTGAATAAATGAATAGATTTGTTTCAATCATGATGAAAAACTAATATAATTAATAAGACAGATATGTCATATGATGAGTTGCGCTCGTATCTGCATCCGAGTTGGCTGACTTGGCGATGGGCGTCGAGTTCGGCGTTATCGATGGGGCGCCAAGGAATTGGGCTTCGCCGTGTTATTACCTCTCCTTCGTCTTATAATACGATGTTAATTGACGCTGTTTCTGATGTTCTGTAAATAACATGCTGATAAGCAATCGAAATACCTTATTGACATTCGATCCAGAGGAGTGCCCTAACATGTAAGCCCCTCTTTCACCTCGTCACCTCCATGTACAATTGGCAGTATCAGTGACCTTCTAGGCATGGGATAATAGAAAGATACCTCTCGTATGTGATCAATCATGTGTTGCGTGTTGGTTGAACGGGTTAAGTAAAATTCCTGACCAATTTCTTACCATACTCTGCTTACACCACCGCCACAGAGGTCGAATGCTTATTCCCCTGTCAGCACTAAGAAACGATACATTGGAATAGAGGCCAGAAGGAATGAAAGAATACGAAAGTGACACTTAGTCGGAACGGACGGATGCTGGTTCTAAGGTATAAAGACAGGCAGGATCTCTAAACAGTTAGTATACCAATAGACGACACTTACACATCGAAGCCCCTCCAACAACACCGAATTGGCTACAATGACCTGGAAACCTCTCGCCAAAACAATCCATCATGTCCACTATGAGACAGATAATACATTCTATACCTTTTCTAAAGAACACAAGCCATCCCTCACAGTCGATTCAGGTACTGAAGTGAGCTTTGACAATACCCATGCTGGATTCGTGAACCTCACCAGAGACTCAACCACAGCCGATGCCGTTGCATTGGATATACAATCTCCAAAAGATCTGGAGAAGCTCATAGGACAACTCTATGTGAATGGCCCAGTATACGTAAATGGCGCTGAACCCGGCGACATTCTCAAAGTTGAGATCCTCGAATTGCAGACTGGTAGTTGGGGATGGACTGCTGTCATCCCCGGAATGGGTCTGTTGCAAGACGAAATACCTGGACCGCATATCATGACCTTTGATCTTCCCGAAAGCCAAGATTACGCAGTATTCAAGCCTGGCATTCACATCCCATGTCAGCCATTCTATGGTACCATGGGCGTGGCCCCAGCTGAAGGCGAGCAGTTTGCTCTGTATCCGCGCAACGATATCGGCGGAAACTTCGACTGCCGCTATCTAGGTCAAGGGTCAACGCTGTTTCTCCCTGTCAACGTTCCTGGCGCCTTATTCTCCGTTGGGGATGCGCATTTCTGTCAAGGAGACGGCGAAATTTGCTGCACTGCGTTGGAGACGACTATGCGATCACGAATGCGATTAAGTGTTATCAAGGGCAAAGGGAAGTTGGCCGGCCCTCACTATGAGACAGATCCTGAGAGGGTGAAACAGATGGTGAGCGTTGCTAGCAAGGGAGAACATGGCGCACTCATAACAGGGACCGATCGCGACACGGTTGTTAAACAGGCTGTGAGGGAAATGATGCGGTGGCTGGAAGAAGAAAAGGGACTGACGCAGGTGGAGGGTTATATGCTGTTCAGTATTGTCGGCAATCTCAAGATGATGCACGAGATTGGGCTTGGCGTTTATACCGTGTCTGCAAGTATTCCGCTGGGAATTTTTGTTGACTAATTTTGGTGGATGTAGGAATTGAAGGTAATGGAAATATCAGCCTATTAACTGTGTATTATTGAAGTAGTAGCTAAGCAAGACAGAGTCTATTTTTCTACGAGTTGCAAAGAGCGATAATGTCCTCCGGCACATACACCTGAAGAATGTCAATCAACTTGCTCAACGGGATCCAGTCAAGGCTGCCGTGAATGCTCTGCAGCGTGTGGCCAGAGTAAAGAACGCGAGCATAATAAGCCTTCTTGGACTTCTCAGTCGTCTCCCAAACCTCGATGGCAACGTTGGAGCCCATGGCAGGCCATCTCAGCTGGTTGATTCCCAGAGCGCCCAGAACGGGACCAATGTCGCCGTCGTGGATGAAAGTGTGTGCGTAGACATACTTTTGCTTCTTGCCCAAGACGGCCTCGAGGCGGTTGACAATCTCGCCGATGAAGAGGCCCTCGGTGGCCTGAATATACTTGACGGCCTGAGGGTTGTTGCGCCAGTAGTAGTTCCACTCCCAATCACCAGCACGGAAGACTTCCTCGGCCTGGACCTTGGACACGCACTTGGAGGAGTCGGTGAAGCTGCAGGGAAGCTCGTATCCGTTGCAGAGGCGGGCCTGGAAGTTGTCGGAGAAGTGATCGAAGGTGCTCTGCCACGCACTGCTAGTAGCTCCGAGGATGTCTCCCAGCGACTGCCTGAGGTCAGCCGTCACGCTGAGATGCTGGTTCCATTCAGTGGTGGACTGGATGGACGACAGAATGGAATTTCTGGCATTGCAGCCATAGCCGTTGTTGACGGTGTCGGGACCGGGCTGCTGGTGAAGAGGCACAGCGCCAGAGTAGTGCGGCCAGAGACCGCGTAGGACACCACCAGCGCTCTGCTGGGTGAGAGCCGAGGAGCTAGATCGCAGCCAGACTTTGTCATTGGGACTGGATGGGATCAGGCCAAGCTTCCCGCCATAGAGAGCCCAGAGGTCCTTGCCGTGCTGGATACCATCAAGAAAACCGCCAGTGGTCAGCTGAGGGAAGAAGCAGGTCGAGTTGATGTACGGCAGAGCATCCACAAATGGGTTGCTCGGGTCCGTGTAGACGTCGGCAAAGACCTGAGCACCAGAGGTGCCGCGCACTTCGCCTCCATACAAAAAGGCTTCAAAGCTGGAGCAGTCAAATGGTTGGTTCTATCACGAGGCGGTTGTGTGTTAGCAGACCGATATCGCCGCGGTTCGACCACAATACAGTACAGTCTCTTACCTCTCCACCTGGGGCCAGGTTGTACATGGTGCGCCTCTGGTGTCGCTGGAGATACTCCAGATACACCAGCTTGGCGTGACGGTCATTGGGCAGCTCATACTCGTTCACACGGGGATGGGGCATGGAGCAATAGTCGTAGACGCCAAACGGAGAGCCCTGGGAGGCCCTGTTGGCGGGAGCGCTGTAGATGCCTCCATTGGTCCCCAGCGCGCTATTGCTGATGTACGACGTGTCATTGAGGCCAGAGGGATAGAAAGTGTCGACAGGCGACAGATGCGATCCGGCAACAACGAAGCCCTGGGCCAAGACGCCCGCTGCCATGGCGCGAGTCAGCATGATGGCGATGGATTGAAAGGTCAGTGAGTGAGGCCTGGGTTTCAATGTTACCTTGGAGGATTTCTTGGGGCACGTCAGAAGATATAACTCCGATGGCCTGCAACAGCACCGCGACCACGTGGCTGTGCTTGAGCTTCATCTCATGCAGGAACACGCCCGAACCAGCACGGGTAAATTGATGGTGACGATACAGGAATGGATGGATCAATTGTCTTCACCTGCAGCCACCTATTCTCGAAGCACGTTAGCTGGAATGCTTCTAGGCAGTTATTGATGAAATTAGCAGCCTCGTCAGCACCTAATTTTGCTTCGGAATCGCCAGTATCCTCGCAGAGTCTTGACAAAAATCCCCCTCGACTGCTGTAAGTGTTCGGTATTTCGGAAGCGCCAACGATCTGCGAGCCACTTGTTGGAGTTGATGGTCGCACGTGCCAGCCGCTGACCTGCAGTAGATGGAGCGCTCACATTATCCGGCGGTCTAGGTTGAGCACCTCGACGGTGTCAAATCCGGTTAACATCCGACTGATAAAGGACTCTAGACAATATAAATGACTTCATATTGCTTTTTGTTCTTATAAAATAATTATTTATACTTGAAAATCGGATGTTGTGGAGCCTCTAGAGCTGCGATATCGCTGACCGTCTATTACAGCTTGCCTCTAGCACCAACTTATGTGTGTACCCGGCATCTACAAGTTTATTCGTAGCATAACAGCTTCACCCTTGTTGTAACGCAAATGTATTCGCATCAATTGAATGTTACTGTCTGTCGTATATCATCAATTGCAAGCTAGCACAAACTATTAGCCGCCTAGAGTGGATGGATCAAGCCCGTGACGCATCAACGGCCAGATTCCGCAACGCCAGCCAATATCTTGCTTGGAATGACCTTTTAAGAACATCAACACACGAAATGGCTTGTTATTCGTCCAACAGTAGCCTCACATTTGGTTCATATCTTGATTTGTAATACTTGCATCCGTATGAGTATTCTTTGAGATTACAAGCTAGTGACACATTTTGGAGAGACCCTCACGTCTCACAATTTCGTCTGAGTGGTGAAATATACAACAATTATGAATTTTAGTTACACGGGTTACAGGCTCACTTATTTCACTGCAAAAATAGAAGTTGGCCAATACTGGGTAATATTGTCTCTTTACTCAATTTAAACATTATGAGAAGTGCCATTATCAACCCAACCTCATCCATCAGTGTTTATGCCTGTCATGACCACACTCACTTTTACCTCAATTCCCATGCATAACACTAATCCAGTCAGGCCATAGATTACCATTTTAATTCTATACTGCTATAGGGTGCTACTACGATATCTGCTCCAGACGTGAAAACATTGCCTGCCACATTAGGGTAACAGTTCAGATCGCGAGTGTACTACAATATGCCCTTTCCCCCTTCCGAGGTAGGCTATGCAAATAACAGCCATCTCCACATACGCAATCCGACGTCTAAAGTTATTTTTATGAAGAAAAGGGCATCAATTCGGACACTATTCAACGGCTCGGCCCTGATCACTGTCTCGCCGACGGCTCATACTCCGTATCTAACCCTCCTCTCGCTGTCTTTGCCGTTCACCGTTTTTAGATTCTGGTTTCGGAAGAGCGGCTGACCCAAGTCCCGGGGTGAGAAAGAATTTGCTATCGCAACTGAGACACTTACCGATCGCCGAAACATAAGATATGTTATTTCCAGCTTTGTGGGGGCTAAAGCGATGCGATTCGAGAGAATACGGCTCGAGAGCTGAGTTTACGCGACTCTTCCCCCCTTGAGGTCTGGAGGTGACATCGTGCACTCGGCATTATAAATTTGTTTAACAATACGAAGATATACGCTGCTAAGCGAAGTTTTCTCTCCTACCTCTGTTAGCCAACGCAATTAGTCTTTTACACTTGCGATCTCATCGGATCCGCTGTATATAAAGTCCCTCATACCTCAGAGACAGAAAAACACCCCATGGCAACGGATGTTCTCTTAGAATAGAGTTTGTTTCTTTCTCAAACTGAGCCAAAGGCAAAACAATGTGCCAACCATCCCTGAAATCCCGTTATTAGCTCAGAAACTTTGCAGCCCTTGTTAACCCCTTCGGTAAGCGAGAACTAACGCTATAAATCTGCAAGGGCGCAACACGGCTTGCATTTCGGATCGCATCCTATACGTCGATCCTATCTATTCGCGAGGGATTGCGTCCGAATTGGGGATAATCAGGGATGAAAATGTGTTCAAATGATCATCCACTGCTTAGCCATCATGTCTCTCGCGCTCAGGGCAATAACGGAGAACTGAAAGCGTGAGTTACGAGCGGAGCACGGAATACAGAATCCTATTGTGGAGTCGACGTTGCTAATCAGAGTCAACCAACGTACAATATTGGGGGCAAACGGTAAAGCTTCGTTGAGATCTTGCTTGAAGCTATTTTTAAACCTGGCATCACTGTGTAGACTGCCGTCTTGGCCGTCGGCCTTATTGTTGACTTACTCATACCCTTGGCGGCCGTTTCCCAGACCAAGACTGATTTGACTTCCGCCCCCTAATGTTTTAGCTTGCACTAATCAGCGGCTCATCTGCTCCGAATGACCCTTCGAGTCAGGTCCCTGATCTCCGATGCCGATTTTCTGTTATCTGCTGGCGCCTTTGTGCCGCAATAAACATCACGAGAGCTAAAGAAATCCACCCGTTCAGAGCTAAAAGCGATCTAAATGGGGCCGAATGCTAACAACCCCGTTGGTGCTACCCCCGGGATCGTAATTGGAATAATCTCATACGACAGCTCAGGCGAGGCTGATGACGATCGATCCACATTTTAAATAGGATAATTCTCTTCGTAGATGTGCCAAGATCAAAAAGATCGAGTTACGGCCAATCATGACCGCTGCTTATTGGCTACATCCTGAGAATTACAACCCAGTTCATCACCATGGGTTGAGCAATTCCCAGGGTCTGGTATACACTTTCATATTACATTAAGACCTCCTTATTCATCACATTGGTCCAGTTTTACTTCCTCTCATCTGTCTTTCGAATTCCAAATCATCAGCACGCATATGAGAGATGCCGCCTTAGACAGAACGGCTGAGGGGCCAACCACGGCCCGCAGAATGACAAATTCAGGATCCCGAATCTCTGGGTGGGCCACTTAGATCGGTAAAAGGCAAATCAGCCCAACTGCAGAGGAGAAGGAAAGACAATCTCAGACTCCGCGAAACAACGGCATTGGCTATACAGGTGCCTGGACCGCGCAGACCGCGCTACTGCACCTGCACCCTTGAGATGGATTTGAGCGTGTGGAGAAGAAAAGTAAATTGCGTCCTTCATACGAGATGTCTTAGACTGAGGGCCGATTTTGCCGCGAGCTGCAAAGAGGCGGAGAGACATGGGATCCTCTGACACTAGTAATAGCAGTGTGTTGCTTTCGATATTATTGTTGAGTTCTAATTGAAGCTTAAAGAAGACGATCTCCCGCTCGAATTTGGATTTATTTATTCTCAGACAGATCGTCACTAATACCGTTGACTTCGGTCTCGTACAATATTTATATCTATAATTGCCACGATGCTTTTGTCCAATGTTTTCTCATTTGCAGTTTTTGCTACGGCTGCATATGCCAGCGTCCAAGTTCAGCAGTGGATGCCTCCTGGACCAGATGATTCGCGAGGGCCGTGCCCAATGCTGAACACTTTGGCAAACCATGGCTATCTGTAAGGCTCTCTATTACTCGATACAAAGATGATATAATTACTAACTGACTGTCTTAAAGACCTCATAGTGGCCGCCATATTTCGCCTTCACAGATAGAAGACGCCTTCACAAACTTCCTCAATATCGAAGCAGGGTTTGCAGCGGCTGCTAAAGACTTTGCCAAAGCGTGGGGCAATGATACTTTTGATCTTGATGATCTCAATACACCAGACATACTCCAGCACATTGCATCCCTCACTCGAGATGATTACACGTCTCGTAATCCTCATTTGAAGCCAAACTTCCTCCGAATTGAGCGTCTCATGTCTGATAGCCCTACATCATTCATCAACGTTGATTCTATTGCCAAAACTCGACTACGAGTAGAATCAGAGTCAATACCAAACGCACTTTCCAAAAACCAAATGAATGCGGCGCTCTTTGAAGCCGCAATGGTTCTTGTCATGATGTCCGACCACAGTCCTGATGCGGAGTTTAACCCTCCTCTATCGGCATACCAGGGCCCTAAAGATCGTATTCGAGCATGGTTTGAACAGGAAAGATTTCCTACGGAATTTGGATGGCAGCCATCAGCAAGGACTATCAAGTTGGCTGATTTGAACCCTGCAATTAACGGCATTATCAAGTCTATGGAGAGACAAGACAAGAGCGGGCGTGTTGCGCAAAAGTTTTCTGAAGATTAAAATGTTATTGGTGATCTATGATCAGGCTATGAATGGCGTCGTTTTGGTTCTGTGTAAATGATATAATGGTAGTTTCATTTAATAACTGCATTCTTATCTAACACTACGAATCATATTCTTCCTTTAGTATTCTCGATATCCGCATTAAAGAGCTCAAAAGCTTCTGTAGTCTATCTTTCTATGCCTTCCATGGGCTTACACTGTATACTTCTTTCCATCTATTCAACAACTCTTGGTCAAAACTGACAAGAACCTCAAGATCACCATTGGGAAGTCTGGGAAATACAACCGGATACCGCTTGGTCTTGAAAGTTGGTAGTCTTACAACTTCGCAGTGTTCAAGTTCGGTGCCCCAATCGAGCTCATAGACACCTTCATCAGCCCAAGAGACAATGGAGACGCTTGCTGGCTGCTCGCAGAGTTTGAGGCCTGTGACGTCCTCTTGAGCAGATAGATGATTGACAATGGTATTCATCTTGTCTTCATCAATAACGTTGACGCTTTGGCGAACGGCGGCTGCAACGTTTGCGACTGCTGATATAGAGTATGTCTCTCCACTTGATCTTCCGATATCCATGAGATCGACTTTCTTAGCGGTCACCAACGACACTCCAAAAGCGGCCCCAAGGTAGTTCTTTGGTAAAGGTGGGTTGTAACGACTGCGACAGTTGACTGCAATACGCATAAAACAGACACCGTTGGCAGTATCGTTGTCAGCATCTGAAGATTCGGAAAAAACAGCAGAACCCCAAAGGAGAGCGGTTAATATGTCGCTGGTTGATACCCAAGAGGTCCCATCGGGCAAGTGTTTGCTGACTTCGGCCTTCAGACTTTTTAAAGATTCTGCAGAGTATCTGAAAAAGGTTGTTTCAACCTCCACGGGCTTTGATGGTTGGCTGGACGGGCTACTGTCTTCTTTGTGAAGGAGAAGCGGCGCATCAGCCGGAGCATGACGAGAGCTATTGACAATTACTGTGCGATCCAACCAGAGTTTGCTAAATTGAACGTCTTCAGACGAGCCGGTCCTACAATAAGACGCCCATATCTTCAGCAGCGAGCTAAAAGCGGTAATGTCGGCTGTTGAGTGATTCAGACTGACACTGAGTAAACAACCTCCCTTCACCATAGATAAGACGGCGCGAAAGACCGGACTGGGCGACGTATTCGCGGGATTGAGGTCAGCGGAGAATAGATCCAGTCCATCAAATAGCGAAGGTCGAAAACCTCCCGCCTTCAAGTCACTATAGTCGACCGTCGTGGCGAGATCGTTGACACGAAATAAATCGCCCAATGAGTCACACGGTGAACCCAGCGCAACGGAACCCTTAGGATGGCTCCTGGCCACTATCCTAGAGGCGAGATATGGGACATCTGCCAAAGTACTTGCGAGGCCATCTCGGAGGACTTCGTATATTCGAGGATTTGTTGACGGAAAGCAGAGGATTTGGCTAATGAATGACCGCGGCATCACCCACTCGAGTGGAGATAGCTGGCTTAGCTCTTGCGTTGATAGTGTTTCCGCCATTTTTTGCTGGGGCTGGCGAAAGTAGGAATGCCAAGAGGCTTGTTATCTGAGATGTGTAAATAAGAGGGATTAAATCGATTTAGAATGTTGACGCTATGCGAAGGGTTATACCAGAGGTCCTTGTCAGCGATCGGCAGTTGTGTTAGTTGTAAAGTGCTCACGCCATCTGCCGACAGCCACTGGCAATGCACCTTTGACATGTATGCAAGCACAACTTAATAAGAAAAATGGTAATCTTATGACTCTTAAATCTAAATAGTTAGTTCAAATAAACTATTGTATCATTACTCCATAAATATCTCCGTATAGAGTACAATTGCATGAATTTTCATCCTGCGTTCCGCAATAGCCGCTATCAGGCAGCGGCCATTAGGCAATACGCGAAGGCCGAGCAAAAGACCGCCGAGCCAAACGTCCAGTCACCGCGAAACTCGTTTTAGTAAGCGGCAGTTGCCCTTTTGTAAGTCATTCGTCCAATGATATTTAAGCTCCTATTGGTAGCCTTCGGGTTCTGGTTCATATTTATTGGGCAGGGCCTTCAGAAAATTGCTCTGAATCGACGCTCTTTTCTCTCTTCATTTAATTAGACAATCACCATGGCCGTAGCCAAGTCTATCGCTGTTGTCATCAGCAGTACTCGCCCTCAGCGCATTAACCCTTTCGTTGCTGGTTATGTCGCCTCTGTCATTAACTCTATTCCCCAAACTACCGCAAAGGTAGAATTACTCGATCTGGCAACACTCAATCTTCCTCTCTTCAACGAACCTCTAGTTCCAGGCGAGGTTCCGGCTGACGATCCTACGCCCCATTATCACTACGAATATACCCGCGCTTGGTCAGCTCTTGTTCGCAAATATGATGGATTCATCTTTGTTACGCCGCAGTATAACTGGTCTATCCCGGCGAGCTTGAAGAATGCTCTGGACTATGTGTTTCATGAGTGGAATGGGAAGCCTGCTGGGATTGTGACATATGGATTTAGAGGCGGTATTAAAGCTGAGCCTCATCTACGCGAAATCTTGACCGGATTGCGAATGGCTACCGTTGAACCGACTGTGGCACTCAAAATTGTTAAAGGAGAACCGGGAGAGAGGGAGAAGCAGATGGAAGAGACTTGGAAAAACGATGGAGCGGGCGAAAAGATAACAAAAATGTTTGCTAGTTTGTTAAGCAAATTGGAAGCAAAAAATTGAGACGCTGGTGTGGTATAATATAATGAGAGTACGGACTACAATATAGGTACATGTACATACATCATCGTAGCCATAGCTGACAATTTACCACCCAACACTTCGCTTCAATAATGGCCTGAATGAGTGCATCCTGGGTCTATCCAATTCAACCAAGACCTCGCGACGGACAATTCAATGAATAGTCACATCCCACTCTCGATTTAACCCACTATTTCTTTAATTATTGGGGCTATATCTTTCCGCCGTTGAAGGAGTAGTTTTATTATCTTGTCGCTTTGTCGTCCGTTCCAAGCTCTCCCTTCATTACCAACTGCAACTTTAACCACATCTTTTGTAATCGGGACTTGATCTCCTCGCTGGTCAAGAAGGAGTTCGATTATTCCCTCGCCTTGACCTCCGTTGCCAGCCGCAGCTTTAACCACGTCTTCTGTAATCGGGACTCGATATCTCCGCCGGTCAAGAAGGAATTCGATTATTTGCTTTCCTTTCTCGTCGTTATTAGCTGCAGCTTTGACCAAATCTTCTGTAAGTTGAATCTGAGATTCATATCGATCGAAAAGTATTGACATCGTCTCCAATCCATTAACAATGTTCGTAGCCGCGGCTTTGACCAACTTCGCGATTGTGCCCAGTTCTTGGAATTCATCCAGGAGCATATCGATGATTTTATGTCCTCTCAAACGTTTGGTGGTCCAATGCTGAGAGCCGCCATTAATATGTGCAACTTGTATAGCGAAATTTCCTTCTGCAATGCGCAATAAAGTCTCCAATTTGATCTTTTTCTCTTCAATCTCATTATGAAAAAACTGATTTTGAAACCAGATTGAAACTCTGGCGATAAGGGGAACGTGTTATGTCTATTATTATACTTGGATTGAAATTCACCCGGTCCAGGTGGTTGTTCTATTGGTGTTAATATGTGCACAGCGACTGCGAAGTCGTTTCTTGAATGGTTTTCCAGAATGTATTCAGCACATACAAATTCGTTTTTTAGAAGAGCCCATTCCAATAACTCTTTGTCTTGGATTACATAGTTAAGTTTCGACTTCATTTGCAGTAGTAGGTCCGCAGTTCGCCTTCGATCCAATCTACTTCGACCGGTATTCAGTAGTGCAGCTACTAGTGGTGTGAATTTGTTGCTATCCACGTTATGCACTGAAGCACCATGATCCACAAGATATTTTATAGCATCAAGATGACAGTTAGCTGCAGCCCAGTGTAGTGGCGAGCGGCTTTGTGCGTCCGCGGTAGATATGTGCACACGTGGATCGCCCAGTAACTTTTCTATTACGGCCATGTGCCTATTTTCGGCAGTGTATGATAAAGGAGACCGTCTGAATGAATCTTTAATAATGGGAAGAGCATTTGTCTCTATTAGGATGTTTATAATTAAAGCATTGCCTTGCTCTGCAGTATAACTTAAGCTTCCCTCCTATACCTACAGGTACCTTATCTTTTAGGTACTTAATTATTAAAAACTCTTACTTATTTAACTAGCTATTAAATAAAATAACTATAATTTTTTATTTATAGTTTTATTTAAGGACTTTAGAAAAATAAAAATATTTATAAACTTTTTAAATAACTAAAATAAAATAAAACCTATTACTTTTAGATTAGTAATAGCTTTTTAACTTTTAAAAAAAATAACTTCTTTAGGCTTAAAAATAAAAAAATTATAATTTTTTTTTAAAATTTTTAAAAAATTAAAACTTTAAAAGTAACTTTAAGTAATAAATTAAAATATACTTTTTAACTTAAGCTTTAAATAAAAATAAAACTAA
>PNRQ01000333.1:0-30921 GCA_003439915.1 Trichoderma atrobrunneum | reverse complement strand
AATTAATTATTAAAATATTAAAATTACTTAAATTTTAATTTTAAAATTTATAATATTATAATTAAAATTAATTATTAAAATACTAAAATTACTTAAAGTAAAAAAATATTAATAAAAAATATTTAAATTTTATATACTACTTACTTTAAGTAATTTATTATAAATAATACTTATACTAAGCTATTTATATATAACTTAAAATATTATTATTTAAAATAAATACCTAAATTAAATATATATTAATTTATTTACCTATTTATTACTTATTTATTACCTATAGGCAGGACTAAGCTATTATCTTACCTAAAACCCATAGGTTATAATATCTCTAGACTATATTAACACCGACGTTTTATAGCGATGCCTGAAACTTGGCTCTATAGACATTAATACTAAGGACAATGCGGGCAGGACGCCGCTTCACACTGCTGCTTCTATTCGACGGAGCAGTGCCTTTGAGATTATGTCTATATTAGTCGAACACGAGGCAGCCATAACAACGATAGACAATGAGGGTCATACGCCTATCTGGACGGCAATCGAAATATCAGACACCCAAAAATGCTCTTTCTTGGCATCCAAAGGGGCAAAAGTGAATGACAAGAACAGCAAAGGGCAGACGGGTTTAATAGCTGCTAGGGATGTGCGAATGTTGCAATGGTGCCTGGCGCAAAAGTCGGAAAACGGAGAGCGTATTATCTGGACAACAGACGAGCTTTTGGAAGCACTGTCAGATTGCGTGTGTTCTTCTTCAGACAACGATAGAGACGAAATCGAACACATAAGGGCTGGTTTGCTCCTGGATGAGATCGATATGGCGGCTTGGAATCCCAAACAAGCCTTCATTGCTCTCCGATCCTGCTTTGAGATCAACTTCATCGACAGGATACTTGGCGCCAAAGATTTCCTCGAGAGTGCTTCGCAAGTTACAGATGATGATATGTGGACTCTCCGCCATTTGCGATACCACATGGCGGAGGTATACTCTCACCATGAAGAATTGCTAGTTTCCGAGAAACCTAAGGGGGAAACTCTATTACCGTCTGCTCTACTTGCCTCTATGCCACTGGCGGCTGAAAGTATTGATGCCGACCGCTGGGAGGTTACTACGCTCTCCGTCACGAGCAAGACAACTGGTAACCGCCGCCCCTCCTCGCCCCCTCGTACGCTTATTCTTTACCAGAAGATGTCAACTAATAGTTAGACAGATAACATGACACAGACCTTTAGAGCCGACCACCCATTTCCAATCCGTGGTGAGCGCCACGCGTACTTTGAAGCAGAGGCATCAGCCCCTGAGTCGCAGGAGGGTCCTGTCAATTTCGCTATCGGCCTTTGCGGAGAGTTTGTTGACTTTGGCAGCTCTCTGCCCGGGGCCAACTTTCACCCCTCGATCGGATTCCACAGCGATGACGGCCGCATTTTTATCTCCGCCATGGGGGAGCAGAAGCAACAACCGGCGGAGCAGAAGATAGGACCGTTCGCACAGAGTGTCAAGATAGGGTGTGGCATCGACTGGAGCGAAGAAAAGATCTTCTTCACTCGAAACGGAGAGATTGTTGGTGAGTTCAAGTGTCCAGCGTAAGTGAGAGGCAGAAGTTGAGGCTGACAGTCAATAAAGCGAAGGTTGAGACGCCTATTATTCACTGGAAACTCTACCCCGTTGTCACTGTCCTCCAATCTACGCTATGTACCATTAATGTTAATTTCTCCGGGGACTTGGACCATCCATTCATATACAAAGCTATCAGCTAAGAATCTAGGTAAGTACAATTTATAATTATAAGATTTGTTTCACAGTTTTATATAAAATTAGTAAAGTTATTAATTAATTCTCCTAGGAATAGAGAATAAACTGTCTTAACACTGTGTATTCATAGTTATCCCAAATTGCCTTCATCATGGGTGTAAAAAGAGCTACGACGCCATTGTGAGACTCATAGATAATGTAACGAGTTAAGTTATGGGACTATGGCTATATGTAGACTCCATGAATATCCGTAGCGTCCTCTAAAGGGCCACTCGTCCTTTAGTCTGAAGATTTATCATCCATCCGAAAAGGTGGGATTCTATCCGGACTCGGGCTTCTATCCGAACTTCAACGTGGTCTGGCACTAAACCTTAAAATTTTAGCTCTAGCGGATAGAATCAAAGCTTATGACGTCCGATGTTGTGTTGTTCAAGTACTCACTGGAACTACTTTCTTTTCACTTGAAATGGTTATTTTACTATATAGTTCAACATGTCTCTACTCCATTGATGTCAAACAACACGAAACAGGCGCTGACATAATTCGACCTCTTCACCATACAATCTTAAGATGAAGAAAACCATATTGATCATCGGCGGAACAGGTGCTCAAGGCGTACCAGTTGTCAAAGGTCTGTCAGGTACTCTTAACAAAGTTCTGTACTGCTACTAACAGAAAGCGAAGCCTTGACCTCCGATTCAAAGTATAACTTGCGCATAGTCACACGAAATGCTTCATCAAAAGACGCCCAGGATTTGGCAGCAATACCGGGAGTGACAATCCATGAAGGAAACGCCTACGATGAACCGACGCTTCGTCAGGCCCTCAATGGCGTCAACGGAATCTTTGTCAATACAAATGGACTTGCCATCGGAGAAAAGGCTGAGGTATACTGGGGCATCCGTCTCTATGAACTGTCTCGAGAATTCGGCTTGGAGCACTTCGTTTACTCAAGCGTTGAGTATTCATCCAAGCTTGGCAATTTCCAAGCCAAATACCGATCTTTTCTCGATGCAAAGGGAAAAGTGGCTGATTACATCTCCGCACAACCAACAACCCCGATGGCTTGGTCGGTATTGACGGCCTGTACATACATGGAGTCGTTGACGGAGCTTCTTCGACCAACTCCTGATCCCAGCGACCCGACTACGCTTGTTTTCGCCGCTCCTCTTGGGTCAGCGAAATTCCCTCTGATGCACCTTGAGGACTACGGAAAATACGTTCGATGGGCCTTTGACACGCCTGCTCGTAGCAATGGCCTCAATCTGCACGTCGGTACAGAAGACGTCAATTGGAGTGATCTTGCAGCCACCTTCACTGAGCTGACAGGCAAGAATGCAGTATACAAAGACTTCACCCTAGATGAATATTTTAGTCGGGGAACTGTGCCAGATCCAGAGAGAAAAGTTGGCCATTCAGCCGATCCCAACGATCCTACTTTGCTCACCTACAGGCAAAGCTACGGCGGGTTCTGGAACTGTTGGAAGGATGAGCTGAGTAAGAGAGACTACAATCTGCTCGACGAGATCCTGCCGACTAGAGTCAAATCCGTCCGGGAGTGGATGAAAAAGACGGGATATACTGGGGAAGCGAAGTCAGTCTTGAAAGATTATAGAGATAGAACTGTGGTGCGAAAAGTTAGCAACATGCCGTAGAAGATGGCGTTTAAATCGAATGGCTTACCGCTGTATAAAATTAATCGCACATTAATACGTAATTTTTCCAACATATATCAGTGTCCAGCGATTGCGTACTAGCCCAGCTAATGGATCAGGTTCAAGAGGCTGATACGCCATGTCGATACGGTAGCGTTCCCAATCTGAAACTATTTGAAGTCATTTGACGACTTGTACAGATAAAAACTCTGCGACAGGTGACACTTAAATATGGTATCGCGGGAATTTTAAAGAGTCTGTTGGTTAGCATGGTGCTCCTATTGTTCCAATATCGTCAAGTCATCTGCGACCCTCTGCCTCATTCTTTTTCTTCATGCAGTGCTGAAGCCACGTGACTGTCACAGCCTTGAATCACGGTGCCCAATTCGATTGCCCAATCTACGTGTACGCAACCAGACAGCCAACTCTGTTTCATTTTATCTGCTGTATTCGCACCGGACGTTTTTCAACAGCGTTACCATGGAGAACTCCATTATCGCGAGACTAGCAGGCGTCTCGCACGAGCTTACTGTAGCCGCCGCTAATCTCAACTTTGATTTCACACTAATCAAGGTGGAGGCACCCAAAGAATACAGTGGAGTGAATGACAGTCTTACAGAGGTACGACGAGAGAATGCCGAGAATGGCGCCCTCCATAGGACGGCCAGGAAGCTCGGGGCTCTCTTTGACGGAATCCCTCCCCGGGCTGAGCATTTGCTTGCAGCTTATGGGAATCGAGTCAGCGAAATCTGCCAGAAGGCAAAAATAACCCCCCAAGACAGAGAGCGCCAGGGAATATTCGCCCGATATTGCGGTACAGACTCTAGCAGCCTCTGGGCCGCTGCAACGTCT
Organism: Trichoderma atrobrunneum; assembly: GCA_003439915.1. Lineage (NCBI taxonomy): Eukaryota > Fungi > Ascomycota > Sordariomycetes > Hypocreales > Hypocreaceae > Trichoderma > Trichoderma atrobrunneum. The sequence goes on along the minus strand of PNRQ01000333.1, from coordinate 26,664 downwards.
GGCACAAACGCAATCGCAGTTCATTTGCTTGCCTGTATGTTGGCAGAAGCGTTCACAGGACCTGAGTCTGTTGCGCTTTGGTGGCAGCTTATTGAAAGGAGAAAGGCTGAAATCGGAGCCACCACCAAAGACGCCACATCGATTGAGGACATGGCAAAGGCGCTGGCTTGCAAACAAGAATTCTCCCGAGAGGAGCTTGCATCATGGGACAATAGCGCCAGATCATGGCTACAAACAGCAAATAAAAAAACAAAGGAGCAGAGGAGCAAAACACTACATTATACCGATAAGACTGGTCTGGCTGTGAACAAGAATTCTGATCCCTACCACAGCGTTATGATAGCCTGGAAAGATGCCATGTCTTCGATGGACTCTTTGATCATGGGTGTTCCACAGAAAGTGAGAAACGGCGCAATACTCTTAGCAATAAGATCTTGGCACCTGTATCCAGATTTATGCGTCTTGAGTCAAGGCCCGGATATCATATCTCAGAAAGACGGGCTTATTCCGAAATCTGGGATAATAACCATCGATCTAGAGCATCAAGACGAAACTACTGGCAGTATATCATGGTCATTGCCTTTGTCCTATTTACGTTACTACGGAGATCCGGTCATCATCAACCAAACACTTAGCGTAACCTCCAATCGGATCTCCATGGATCAATTTCGCTTTGTCTTGCTTGGATGCGTCATTTCCACATGGTCTAGGTTCACCAATTCAGCTGACATATCACTTGATCTACTGATAACACTAATGAAAGCGCTTCGGCGACCTGAGAGATCGACCCCAGATCCGGAGAATCTAAAGCGTATGCAAGAGATGGTGAAGAAAACTTCGTGGCTGGGGCAAATTCTTACGGCAGCTGAGGACCTGTCGTCCGGTAGCGAAATTGAGAGAGCGACAGCGAGGAAGCTGATGGAATACGGTCGCCGTTATGGCCAATTTCTCTGCAATAAGAATGATCACCCATCACCATTTTTGGACTTTCCTATATCCCATCCTTGTTTTCCCTACTTGAGGATTCAGAGGCCAGAATTGGATACCTGAGGAGTTATGCAAAAATCCTCGGTCTCTCCAACAGCAATTGTGTGATCCGATATTTTGACAGTCCGGATGATCCAGAGTTTGCAACCATCGAGCCCATCGATAAAGATTTTGGCTCCAAAAACTGGGCAGCTATATTCGCCAACCACCTCCTCTTTCAAAACTGGGAATGCATCTACGATGGATCTCTGTTAAATCGAGCTTCGTCCCATGTTCATGTGAGGGTATCTGCCGAAAAAGCGCTTCCACTTCCACTTCTACTTCTACTAGAAAGTTTCGATTCGGGAAAACGAAGAACGTACAGCCGGTACCACCCTGCCCTTGTATTCAGAGGGGGGTTGCTCTATTAATTGCCACGACAAACAAGCAAGGCATAGTTATGATTGTCTTTTACTTCCGCTGAGAGAGCGCATAGACAAAATTGAGCAACTTGGTGAGGGGTGTTTACCCGTGCATATGATCACTGGTCACTTAGCATTTGGAAGCGGAGAAAACTTCTTAGATACGTTTATAAAACTATCTCAAGGTATTGTTTATTTAGCTTATTATCAACCTCTCATTTCCATCTCTCTTCTCTCATTCTTGTCGTTTCCTTTTCTATCAATAACTAAGAGACTGACATGCATTAGAACAGAGTGATCCCTCATATTCTGCAAAATTCGCGACATTAGAGTTCTACATTGGTGATAGCAAGTTGGCAGAAATCCTAAGCACTGGGCCGATGACCAAACTCAATACAGACCCTGATTCTCACCATCGCCCGTTTGACTCTGAGTCTAGCCGTATCCACCACTTTCCTGCAGGCATTTTTAAAGAATCATTTGAAGCGTATCCCTGCAATTACTATAAGCTCATTGGGTGGCTCGAGACACATATAAGCACAAAACATGCCGTCTACACACAGGTATTGCGTGCGTGTGCCTCAGCACTCGAGATGTACGGACGCCTTCCCGATGCAACTGTCGATCCAACTCTTGTTAGCAAGATATCACTTGCTGATGCATCCTGGATATTTCCAAGTGGAAAGAAGTCTTCATCTCCCTTACGACCAACATTGCCGAGATCTTCCTTGCGACGAGCAAAATTGTCGAGACCGCCCGTGCGATCAACATCGTCGAGACCTCCCGTGCGATCAACATTGTCGGAATCTCCCGTGAGGTCAACATTGTCGGAATCTCCCGTTCGAACAACATTGTCGAGATCAGAAGCATTCGCGTGCATCACTATGTTTGAAAGTGGCCAGTTACTAGATGTGACCCATTTTCGAGAAGTATTTGCAATTACTTCCAATGATGCCATATTTGTTGCAACTCCACTACTGGCTGACCCACACGACGTCCCGATAGAAACCGAAATCAAGAGAGTTTTGGGCAATATTGGGAAGCCAGGCGTGTCACTCCTTGTTCCACCACCGGAGCCTAGAATTAGGGAGATTAACACTGATGAGTGGAATTTGTTGAATCACAATAGATTCTCAGGCGAGGTTGAAAACAGTTTTCAAAAACCTCGATGCACTTAAGTCTTACTCAATATCAGCAAGGCTTGCTCGACCAGACCAAAAATGAACACCATATAGATAGCAACACTGTATTGCATGAAGCACTCGTTCAAATTTTTGACAGCTCGACATGGGTCGGCGATCTGGACGTCCTGTCTACACTCAACAGCTCTCTAATTTCTCGGGTTCACTGCAATTGCTCGGGGGAGAGGCATTCATCTCTCAATAGCCTTCAGCAGTCATTCAGAATGATTATAGTCGATAGTTGGGAGGAGCTATTGGTACCACCACTAGATCCAGCAATTTCCGTTGTACGAACAGCGGGAAACTGGATAGGGAGGTTGGCAGCCGCCGGTATCAGTGTTCGTATGGGACGATTAACAGTTGTGCTCCCAAACAACAAATGCTGGAGGTGTACGAAAGGGCACATCTTACGTTTGAAAGCACCAAAGGAGAAGCTCGACCAGCTAGTTCTAATATTGTAACGCATGTCTACTTGTATGAGGCAGATCTTTACTATGGTTCAAAGTGTACTCACACTCTGCATTTAGAGGACAGATGCTCCCTCGAAGATTCACGGTGCCCAGTTAGAAGCATAGTATCAGACGTTGGTTCATAAAATATTTCTCATTCATATACTTAATATAGAACACGGGTAATATAGATCATTCTAGCGACTATGTACGATATAGGGGACTCTTTAGCATACTGCCAATATATCTTGTTGAAAATAGGGGCACCGACTTAGTAGAAGTAGCGGTACTTGGTTAAACAGGGGTCAGTCCGGGCCACAAGCATAAGTAGGTAGGGCGGTCCTTCCCAGTAGGCTAGAGCAACTGACTAGGCCAATCGACATACATTTCAACATATCTCACATAAACTATCGAGTTTCCCAGGCATCAGAAAGACATATAAACCAGGCCCGATATCAAAAAGAAAGAATTGACCGTCTAATTAGATGCCATCATTCGCCAACCTCAATCCTAGCGGAAGGAGATTCCCTCTCAATCCCCATGAGCACGAGGGTATCATGATCTACCCATGGATGCACCAGCTCAGGCTGAAACTCATCTCGCAGCGTGCCACCATACCCGGGCAGTACTTCATCACGGAACACTTGATCAAATGGATTGGGCCCTCCATCATACAGAAAGTTACCAACCTCTTCTTCAAGCAAGACAGTCCGGCTATCGACTTCGCGGGAGTCTAGACGGCCGTAGTCTAGAAGGTCCAGTCTGATGGTCACTTTTGGGCGCCCAGCAGCATTTCTCGTTTTCCAGTCCAAAGAGTCGCGCATATTCTCCAACAAATCTCTGTAGCTATCGTCACTGGAGATGAAATACAGACAATTCAGCTCAATGGTTCGAACGGAGGCCGGTAGCTTTGATAAAAAAGAAACAAGATCACGCTGCGAAACAAGAAATCTCGTCAGCCCAAAATGCCGCAGCTTCGGCCATCGCTCTATCGGAAAGATGTCATGGAGGAGGGCAAGGTGAGTTCCAGGATCTTCCGTCCCCTGGTATCCAATATCTGTGTTTAGGTGAAAATGTTCCAATTCTGAAGCCTCTGCCAACGCGCTTCGCAAGCGTCCATTTCGAAGAGACTCCCAATCGCCCGGTTCTTGTTGACCGATCATCAAAGCAAGATCAAGGCGGCGGAACCCAGGACTTTGAATAAGATCAACAAGGTGGTCATATTCCAAACTAGGCTGGTCAAAAAAGCGGCAAGTTATGCCCGTTGGCAACAGGTGGGTGTCCAACACAAGCTCTTTCACGCCTGCTGCTTTACGTTCTGCCAGACAGCGGATGACCTCCTTGAATCCTCGCCATTTCCCTTTGTTCTCTTCTATCCACTCATCAGCCGGAAGATAGGATTCGCCCGAGACCGGCCAACCACGTGGAATGCTATAATTCAAGCCGTATGGCAATGTTCGGATCATTGGTGTTTTGTACAGAGGAGCAAATAACGTCCCATGAACTGCAGGCGTGATGATTATTCTCTTTAAACCTGGGAAGCGATCGAGGCCATACTCAAATGCCTTGATGTCCAAATCCTCTGCTAAAACTCTGCGTTGCTCTTCTAGGAATTGTCGGTAATGCCACCAAGACTCACACATTGTCAATGGTTCTTCCAGAGCTTTGACCAAGGGTGCTATAGATGATAAATCGAGTCTGTATTGAGCGAGTCTTGCTTCGACAAGGTCCAAATTATCACGGCATTCAGTCAAGAAGTCATCCGGGGGGTCATCTTCAGTATACCCCATGTCAGTCCATTCGAGACCACTAGGCGCATCAACCCTGAAATCTCGTTCAAACCGCGCCTCGTCCCAGATAATCTCACGCACACAATGTCTGAAAACATCATGATTTGCAACGTATCGAAATACATTGATATCTATGCGATTGGCGCTTATAAACACTCTATCAAGAGGCAGAGGGATCCCCGAAAGTGACTTGCAAGCAAGACGCAGTCTTTTGACATCGCGGCCCGTCAAGTAGGTTGCAATCTGGTCCCAGAGCTCTTTGGGTAGGTTGGGTAGGACCATTGATACCGCAGACTGTAAAAGCAGAGCAATATTATGGCTGATAAGTAAAGAGGCGCCAGGAAGTCAACAATACAAGAAATAGATGCTCATACGGATCAACACAGCAGGCGGATGTTTTAAAGAAGGAAGAACAATTTGAAAGTAAATACCCCTCCTTTGATGTTTTATGTTGGCCAGTGGAAGCACATGTAGGCGATCCTTGGGTCCGAAATATTGCATGCATCCTTGCATTTCTGAGTCGATTGGGTCATTTACATGGATAAAGAAACCCGTGATTGGTTTGGCCTTGTCTCTTACCAAGTGAAGATCATGTAGGCAGCACTACATCCACCCGCGTGCCATTGGCTGGTGATGCATTGTGACACATACGTTTCTGGCTGAAGATGGTGCCTGGCGGGAGAAGCGCAAACAAGAGATAATGACAAGAATAATGATGTCATAAATGTTTTAAAGGATGCAACAAGATGAAAAATAGAATGCCACTTACTGCGATAGGATACAGCTATAGAGAGTACACTGAGATGTCCATCGTCACCGGAGTCTTGCTTTTCTGTAGGTAACATGGTAACTTACAGAAAGTGAGAGGCCGCATTGGACTAAAAAGAACCCCCCTTGGAGCACTAGGCAATCAGTGCTATAATTCTCCGCCCGCCGTCTCCACCAAGCCGGCATCCCTTCAACAAGTGCCAACGAGCCCAGGCTCTCTGCTCGCGGCCATTGCTCGCTTCTCAACGTACAATGCAATTGTCATCGAGTGCTTGAAATGGCGGCCTCGCAGCCAGCCCTTCAAGCCATGACAGAGAGACATGAGACCCAGAAACTGAAGCCTTTCCGCGGTGACCAACCTATGACGAGCCGTCCAAATTGCTCTTGGACCAGCATCCGACAACCACGGCTGGGATAATAAGCCGCCGTCGAAACCTCAGCGGAGCCGGTATACCTCAAGAAGGAGCCGAAGACGTGAAAAGACGCCGTCCGAGACCTCTACTCCTTCTCCAATGAGGGTCGCCTGAAGCAATAGATACGAGATACTGCTTGTATTGGACATGGCAGACCTTGTTTTTCCTTGGCATGTGGAGTGGAATCGCTCGCTCTCTTTACGATGGATTCGCAACCGATTTTTGCGATGGATTTTGATGCGAGCTTGACTTTGTACTTTTTACTACATGATACCCGGGTTAGGTCAAGAATGACACCCAAGCAACTAAGTTTTGCAGTCGATCTGCGCGACGGATCAAAAAGACACTCAATCCCACCATTTTACATGTTCAATCGCCATCATCGGAAGCTTAGAGAAATCTGCGTGTCACTGTGTCATGGTATCTTTGGTAAATGCAGTTGATGCAATTCTATTGGTTTATGTACGTTTTAGTTTTCTTTTTACTTCTATAAGGCTCTTGGCCAATGCTCATGGGTATTCATCTCGTTAAATATCATGTCCTCGTCGCGTCCGAATTTACAGCTTGATGACGGGGGTGTGGGCAGCAGCCTTCTCGTCCTCAGTGTTGAACAGGTTAACGTTCCACTTGGGGTTGTCTATTACGGCAATTGTCAGCTTCTGTTTCTTTCTCATTCAGCGAATGGTATTTATTGAGACTCACAGTTGAAGGGAATGTTGAAGCGGTAGGGGGTCTCGCCAAGCTTGTTCAGCGCAGCGATAGCCTCGTCATCCAGGTCAACCTCCTGGAAGTTCTCGGCAATGCGAGCCTTGGTGACGGACTTGGGGATGACGGTGTGGCCGCCAATCTGGGACCAGGCGAGGATGACCTGGGCGGGGGTGACGGGCTTGCCCTGCTTCTTGGCCAGGTTCTCGGCGACGGCCTTGACCTCGTCGGAGTTGACGAGCAGAGGGAGGCCCTTGGTGTTGTTGCCAAAGGCAGAGTAGGCGGTGATGATGATGCCCTTCTCGGCGGCGTACTTGATCAGGGCAGGGTCGGGGAGACGAGGGTGGCGCTCGATCTGGTTGGCGGCGGGGACGACGCCGGTGGCAGAGATAACGGCCTCGAGCTGTATTTCTATGTTAGTTGTCTGATTGTAGGAGTTTCGGAGGCGAGTGGAAGACGTACGTGCTCAATGGTAAAGTTGGAGACACCGACGGCGCGGGCCTTGGACTTGGGGAGCTCGGTCATGGCCTTCCAGGTCTGGACGATGGAGACGTTGCGGTTGAGGAGAGACTCGGAGCCGTCAGCGGCCTTGGGGAACAGGCTGGCGCCGGGAGCAAAGGCAACGGGCCAGTGGATGAGGTAGAGCTGTAATTGGGGTTAGCTACTGCTGCTTCTTCTTGCTTCGACTCGCATTCATTCGATTCTGTCTCAGTGACATCGAATCGAGCTTAATTGAGCCTGATCTGGGTTTACATACGTCGAGGTACTCAAGGCCGAGCTCGGCAAGGGTGTCGTCCAGGGCAGGAGCAACATCCTCGGGGTTGTGGGCGTTGTTCCACAGCTTGGAGGTGATGAAGATGTCCTCGCGCTTCAGGCCGGGGACCTCAGCAAGGGCCTTCTTGATGCCCTCGCCAACCTCCTTCTGGTTGCCGTAGACCTTGGCAAGGTCAAGGTGGCGGTAGCCAATCTTGAGAGCCTCGTAGACACCGGCACCAACCTCGCCGGGGGCGGCCTGCCAGGTGCCGTAGCCGATCTGGGGGATCTTGGCGCCGGTGTTGAGAGTGACGGTTCGTCCGGAAGACATGGTTGCGGTGATGCTGAAAGATCGAGAAAACGAGTTGTAAGTCGAACGGGTGAAGTTGAGGCGAGTTGAGGAGGAGAGAGATGAGATGGAGAGGAAAGAGGGCCGAGTCAAGAGACGAAGGGCAGCCATTTTATTTATGGAGGGAGAGGTACGAGATACACTATGGCGTACACTATGCTACCCAACGCCAACACATTACGACACAGACACAGAAACTTTGAGACTACCGGGGAAGCTTGGATCATATCGATCGACTAAGGCCATCTATCCAACTCCATCCATTGCATTCTGTGGGGAATGTCGGAGTTTATGCATCGTGAGAAGGGCCGTCGTGGGAGGCTTGCCGCGGCGTATGTTGCCAATTTTTTTGTCTCCATTATAAATCAGGGCATGTTGGGGCGAGTCATGGCAACGATCAACAGTTACAAGTGGCGAGTTGGTGTTGAGACAAAATAAATATGTCATTGTATGTATACTGGTAATATTGTATGAAAATTGGTTTGTTTATTTCCAAATCAACGTTCATTTCTTCTTGTTGTTTTATTCATGTTCATTCTTTCTCTCATCACGATAAGAACCTTTTTTGCCCCGCGGCCCAAAGAGGAAATCCAGAACATGCACGCAATTTTTTAGGTGATGAGGGGCACAAATTACGTACTTGTACCTGCCAGGTCGCGGAGCACTGACACGAGCAGCGGAATTAGCGTGTGGATTGGGGGCGGCAATACTTGCCAGTACATCGTGGGGGTTTGTGCTGAATCTAGTGCCATTCGGAGACTAGCGGCGTGGGAGAAGCAAAGAAAGATTCTTGATTTGCATCTGATGCTGTCTGTTAGATAAGAGGGGGAACTTTGTGAGAGAATCAGTAGCCAAAAAGAGGATAAGGGCAGATCGAACAAACAGGCGATAGAAAACGCTAGAACCCTGATGGCTGCAGAATGGCCAAACCACCTTCAGCCGTACCGGGTCTAAGTTGGAGTGTCTCCATGTACCGGCCAAGTATCCCCTCTTCTCTCCATACCCCAATATTGACCCAGAATTGGACCCCAATCACTGCAATTCTCCGCTATTCTCTGCTATTCTCTTGCTCCGTCTCTACCCCACGCATTTGGTCCGGTTACATCGAGGTACCTCCGCCAGAAAGCGGGAACGGACAGACTTGCCATTCTGCTCTGGCCGGAGACATGCCGAATTACGAGACCGGCTTTGCGTCATCGGCTAATAGATTGGCCGCCCCGCTAACTATTTCGGATTCTTCCGAGTACATGTAAGTTATGATCATCATGATCTCAACTACTATCAAGACTACAGTACATGCACTATAATGACGATTGTTGATGATTCATCCTCTTTGTGCTCGGATCACGGCTAGGCGGGCAACTTTCATCCTTCCCATGTGCTAGTCTCAGCCGGGATCATGTTTGGCGTCTCCTCTGTGGGACTGTCTAGCCCTCGTGGCTGTAAGACAAAAGAGGCATCCCGCGAAGCTTGTGTTTGTAGTCGTCCAACTCTATTTGACAATCAACCAGGCACACACTATAACCGTAGCAATGTGTACATTCATGGATTCATACCAAAATCTGACTCTCCTGTCCTATTCTAGAAGCCTTCTCTTTCTCTCACCGCATCAGGCACATCTCACGACACACTTCCTTCGTCTCGTCACTGCAGCACTTGATCACCCCAGGACTGTTTCTCCCGCTAAGACACGTTTTCATCCTTTTACAAACGTGGAATTGCCATCTCACAGGTTTGATAGAAGCCGTCAAGGCGCCTCAAATATGGCAAACTCATCTCTCGCCCAGACTGTTTGTCAGGCCTCCATCTCCTGAACAACCGAATCAACACTATCAGCAGAAACATTTGTGCCAACAGATTTACTCGAATAGCCCTTCATCGCTTATCGAATGAGCAAACCGTTTCGGTATCAAAAAACGGTGAGGGTAGCTGCTCATTGATGCCAAACCAGGCTGAGTAGCGACGAGGAACAATAGTTGGCGCAGTATCATGGCCTCCCTCTCTGCTAGCAAACTTCATCAAATAGGTGTATAAAATGAGCCATCGGCTTCGTAGTGAATGCATGCGTAGACTCTCTGTAGAATTAAAGCAGATAAAATATTGCCGGCTGGTGTTTTATGATCCAGAATACTCACCATGATCTTCCCCATCTTCAACATGCCTTGCCTCCACAACCATCACCAACCGCCTCACAACCACCACTCTCGTGACTACCATGAAGACGAAATGTCGTCCTCTGCAGCCATTGGCCTGGCTGTTGGCCTCACTCTCATCGCAGTCATCATTGCTGCTCTCATCTACTGTTGGTGCTGGCGCCAACATGACCGGCACAAGAAGCACCGCCGGCAAAACTCTCACCGTGGGGATGTCACAGCTGAGAAGAAGCCGACGCAGCAAAGACAGGACGGCAGCACGCAAACCGAACAAGCTCCTCCACTGCCAAAGGTGCCCCTATCAATTCATCACCATCAGCATGATGACAAGCATTTCCACGGAGATCACTATCATGATCATCTCCACGAAGGCGACCATATCCTAGACTGCAATGATCACAATGGTGACCCAGATATCCACGGCGATTCTCATCAGAGCAGCCACGGCCACCATCGTCGTCATCATCGACATCACCGCTTTCAACGCACCCATCAAATCCTCCTTCCCCGAGACCCCATTGCTGAGTTTGAGAATCTCATAAGCCCTCTTTCCCCTGGAATCCCAGATGCCACTCGTGCAGATTTGGAAGCCATCCTCAATGGTCTCGATATCCCGCTGCCGAACGAGCCCGTCCGAGTGAATAGTCGTGCTGATGTAAACGTCGATGAACAAGGGACTGCACGCCACGAGGAAGAGTCGAGAGAGAGACGAAAGAAGAAGCATCACCACCATCATCATCATCATAGCCATCGCCGCTGTCATCGTCACAAGCGGGTGACAGTTCGTTGAGGAGGACTTGGGACGGGAGAAAGACTACACTAGTAGACGGCAAGATATTGTGATCGAAGAGCATTCATGTAAAGGGGCATAGTATAGAAATAATGGTATTCGTTCTGTGATCCGAATAAAAGTATCAAGTGAAACAATGAGCAATCTGTCCAGTCCATCATCATAATTCGTCAAAGCCTGCGTACATATCTAATCACAGTCTCAAAAATTATGAAACGCTCTCAATCCGCCCAAATCGTGCAAAGAAAAACAAAAAACATGAAAAGATTTTGTTCAAAGAAACCGCAACGCCTATTCGATGCCGCATGATGAATTCACGCCCCCTGTTCGCCTTCTGGCGCTCCCTCAGCATGCTCCGCCTCCCGTGAGTGCTTCGAGTTTCTCGATCCTCTGCTACTAGTCGACCGGCGCCTATGCCTGTTCTTTTTCTTCGAGAACCTGATGGAGTCTCCGTAACAGCAAAGAAAAATTGCAACACCGATGAGGAAGGCTGCTACGGTGAAGCCAACGACGAGGCCGATGATGAGGTTGGTGTGGGCGGCAGAGCTTGAGCGCGGTTCTATCAAGGAAATTCCCGGTTTGATAGAGCTTGTGGATTTTATTACAGCAGAGATAGCTGTAAATTGATGCCGTATCCATTGAGTGTATCCATCCGTTGGTTCATGGCGCCGCAGCGCCTCAAGCTTGGCTGGGTATGGAGGGATATACATGCGAGCTGTCTTTTGAATGTGTAAACAGACGCTGATGAAAATTAAAATGAAATAACAGAGTATGTAGAGGTGAATCAATGGTCTGGACAGAATATACTGCTGCACAGTGGCGCTGCATAACGCATTATATAGGTCACTGGACCCCTTCCCCCCATCACAGCACGAAGCATTCAGATTGGCCGGTGTTGCACACGCATTTCATTCAACTCCGACCGAGTTAGTCCATCGTACAGACGATGCATATGCAGCGTCTACACGCAAAGGGCCGTCGTTGTTCCTGCGGGCCAGCCGGGCGAGTTAGAAGACGAGAAAAGCTGGTACGGCATGTAAGTGCATGCATGCAGGTAGAGGGTATCCATCACGAGTGGCATTTTACTATTAAACGACCAATCAGTTTGCCATTTGACTAAGACGGGCGATGGCATACGATAGGATAGACTGATGCGGTGATTTTGATGGGGAGACAATGCATCATGCAGAGGAGAGGAGAGAAAGACTGGGATAAGTGAAGTGTCTGTTTACGTCTGATTGGCGATTAAAAGGCTCGTTTGGAGCAAAATGTCCAATTGAGAGGGATAGTCTCGACACATGGACGGCATATTGCACCGAGCATCACTCTTTGATGTGGTGATCATCAAGGATGGAAGACTCTTGCATGTGCTACAAGGGGAGAAAAGGGCTTCACTAACACGCATCATGGCCAACACATCAACCGCCATGCGCCATGCCATGCCACACTGCTATCAACGGAAGAAGCGACTAATACGATAATAGAAGGAATAAAAAGGGTACTGAAAAAGGTACCAAAGTCCCAAAAGCGGCAAACAGTAAAGCATTTTGCTTTTCTCGCAGGACACGACACTGCGGGGTGGCCGCTTAAGACGCAGGACAACGCATCGACATGCCTTCATCTAGTCCTGATTTGACAAGTTCCAGCAAGGGGGTTGCAGCGATATCGCCTTTTTCTTTTACTTTTTCCATTTACAAACTGCGTGTGTAAAATTTGTCGGCGCGAACGGTCGGGCAGCATTTGGGGACGAGAGTTTGCGAGTGGTGATCGAGAGTATATGTGGTGCACATGTATGGATGGAATGGTTGGGAGTGAATTGGGCTCTCTTTTTGCTTGATATCGGCTGAATTGAGGTGACACCGCATATACAGCAAGCACATGTACGTATGCACAATGCGACAAGACAAAAGTATGAGTAACACAGGAGAGGAATTCGAAAGCAGGTGTGTTATTGGACTCCGTGGGGTATTTGGGCGCCTAATCAGACTCACCTTCGTATAGATTCTCATCCTTTTACCAACCTTTTTGTGATACATCCGCATTGATACAGACAATATGGAGTGCTCTACTCTTTTCTCGCCTGCAGCCATAGTTGAAGCCTCTACTGCACGCACACAGACACGGAGTGCATACATGTAAGCGCCCTAGTCCAAATGCCCCGGCAGATGGCCCTCCCGGTGGCAGATAAGGTACAGGCTAGTCCATCCGCCGTGCCAATCTTTCATTTCCAGGGCCGTCAAGGCACGCTTGGCAGGACGGTGTGTCGTTGCAATAGGTGAGATGGATAGCCTTGCGAGAAGATGAACCAGGGGCGCCGGACTTTCTTGGCCCGTCTCCACGAGTCAGGCAGTCAACCGAAGCTCCAACAATATCAATCACAACCACAGCCAAACTCCAAGAGATGACGACGAAAACTAGTGAAGAAGAACTTCCGTTAAAGATATATTATCTTCAAGCCAACCAACCATGATCGGCCTCGTCGGCACTTGAAGCGACCTTTAGCCACGCGTTCATCCAGCTCTCTTCCTCCGTGTTTGAGCCCCAGAACGGAACCCTCGACGCTTCGCGTTTCACCATCTCAACCGCCCCTGCAAAACTTCAAACCCCGCAGGCCTCCTAATCACCTCCAAGCAGCAAAAATTCAGCCAAACGAAAGAGAGAAACAGAGCAAATAGTGAATATGACAGCTCTTTCTTCAGCCGCGTGTCCCTTGACCGCGCCGTTGAAGGAGCGCTAGACTTAGCTCACGACAGCCAAGATTCACTGGTTTACGCAATCATGTCTTTGGATCCGTCTCCAGTTAATATCGAATAGCTTCAATCCCTATCCCAGTAGCTGAAAGCTCTACAGTAGAGCGTCTATCCAGTAAACATTGGAGCCGCACTAATAATAACTCATCCTGGTCCCCATTTTCACAACAAGCCTCTAACCCCGGCTCCGTCATCCTAGATGCGATTTTCTTGTTTCGTTTTTTCTTTTGCGTCCTACAATTTCGTCTGTACATGTAGCCGAGTAATGCTTCCCTCTTTTTAAACCTCTTTCTTTTTTCTTTTTGACTCTGTCGCGAAGCTTCCATCCTCAATCATTCATTTCCTTTCGGGAGCTGGCTTCTCTTTTTCTTTTTGAACGCGACGGCCTTGACGGCTGTTTTTTATTGCGATTTTGTCCTTCATTGAGCTCTATCATTCTCTAATATCTGGTTCTGTTAATATATACGCATCTACACATATACGCACGCACATATACGAGTACAAACACATACGGTTTATAAGACAACAATCATTGGACGCATCATGGCCATCTCATCATTTCTCGTCCTTTCTCTAGCCGTGCTGGCTCAAGCACGGCCAAAGCATGCCTTTGAGCCGGAAGACGTCGGCAACACAATCACTCTACCAGTCCCGGCTTCACATTTAACAGCCAGAGGAGTAGATGTTAAGGCCGAGGAGGAGGACAAGCCGTTCCACATCCTGCCGTTCCCTTACCCAAGCAAACGAGACATCGAAAGTCGGGAAGAGGAGGACAAGCCATGGCATATCCTGCCGTACCCGAATCCCAGCAAGCGCAAGATTCTCGAGGACGACGACGGTGCGGATGGCAGAATCACTCTCCCCGTGCCTCAACGGAGAAGCGAGGATAAGGAAGACAAGCCTTTTCACATTCTCCCCTTTAACGAGAAGCGCAAGCTGCCGGTCGAGGAGATTCCTTCGGGGACCTTTACGTTGCCCATCATCCACGCCCACCGCGGCAGTTTGGACAAGCGAGCCGTAGAAGTCCAGGTCGAGAACCGCTCCGACGTCTCGTACTACGCTCAACGTAAGTAGCCAGTGTTCCAAGTTTACTCTTGATATAGCTGCTAATATATATGTGATAGTCAACATTGGAACTCCTCCCCAAACCGTCTACGCCCAAATCGACACCGGCTCTTTCGAGCTCTGGGTCAACCCCGACTGCTCCAACGTCCAAACCTCCGACCAGCGCTTCTGCCGCGCCATCGGCTTCTACGACCCCAAATCCTCGTCCACCTCCTTCGTCACCGGCAGCGCCGCCCAGCTGCGCTACGGCATCGGCAGCGCAAACGTCTCGTACGTCCAGGATAGCATCTCGCTCCCCGGCTCCGCCACCATGAAGGACGTCCAGTTTGGTGTTGCGGACGCCAGCGTCGACGAGTTCTCGGGTATCCTCGGCATCGGCGCCGGCGAAGGGGTCAACACGCTCTATCCGAACTTTATCGACGAGCTGGCCAAGCAGGGTGTTACCAAGACAAAGGCGTTTAGTTTAGCGCTGGGTAGCAAGACCGAGGAGGAAGGTGTTATCATCTTTGGCGGTGTTGACACGGGGAAATTCAGTGGTAAGCTGGCTCATCTGCCGATTGTCCCAGCGGACGATTCTCCTGATGGTGTTGCTCGCTACTGGGTCGACATGAACTCGATTTCCCTCTCGCCACCGACTGGCAAATCGACGACTTTTGCCAACACCAAAATGACCGTCTTCCTCGACAGCGGTTCAACCCTGACTCTCTTGCCTCAATCGCTGGTGAACGAGATTGCGGACAGTCTTGGATCGACGGGCACTGACGATAGCGGATTTGCCATTGTGGACTGCGGTCTTATCAACGAGCCTGGAACCATTGACTTCGAATTCGATGGGGTCACGATCAAGGTTCCTTACAGCGAGATGATTCGGTCGGTGTCTTCGCTGCCGCCGCATTGTTATCTGGGGATGATGGGGAGCACGCAATTTGCGCTGCTTGGCGATACCTTTTTGCGGTCTGCGTACGGTAAGTTCTCTATTACCCCTATGCATATATATATAAACAAGGTCTGGTGATATAAAACACAAACTAACAGAATATTCGCAGCCGTGTTCGACCTCACAGGCAGCATGGTCCACCTCGCCCCCTACGTCAACTGCGGCACCAGCGTCAAGACCATCACATCAACCTCTTCTCTCCAAGACCTCGAGGGCACATGCAACACCAACGGAAGCGAAGAGCCTTCCTCTCCCTCCCAATCGTCATCCTCGTCTACCCCCTCCAAGACCTCTTCCAAGGCAGCTTCCTCTACATCCGCTCCCGCCTCGTCGACCGTCCAGCCCCCTTCTTCCACGACGGCATCGCCTACCGGTGCGCGCTCGACAGAGGCTGCTTCGACTACGGCTGCGAACACTGCGAAGAGCAGTGCTACGAATGGTGCTGATGCAGAGAGCGCGCAGAACGGCGATAAGAGTGGTGCTGGCAAGATGGGTGTCCACGGCTTCGCCATTAGCATGGTGTTTGCAGCGATGGGCGTGTTGTTAATTTAGAGAGAGGTTTGATTTCAGGAGATGGGAGAAATTTTGAAGTGAAGTACCTTAGTATAATATCGTATAGACTGCCATGCCCAGTTAAACATGTAGCGTTCATATAGATGAATACATATACATCGATCCCTTTCTTAACCTACTACACAACCTCCAACACAAACATTGGTCCTCTCTCATCCCCTTCCCCCTTCACAATATCCTCCATCAAAACCCCCGCAACAGGCTCCTCCTCCAACGTCCCATCTTCTCTCCTCCTCAACACCACAACCGCCCATTCACCCTCCTGATTCCCAACAAACAACTCGTTCCCATTCCTACTCAAACTAAACATCCGCGGATGTTTCCCCTGCGTCGACGTCTCCCCCACCAACTCCAACTCCAACCCCCCATCCTCACCCTCAAGCTTCACCCGAAAATGCGCAATCGTCTCCGTCGGCGTCGTCATCAACCGATTCGACGTATAAACATGCCCACCATCCTTCGAAAGCACAATCTCCCCCGCCGCAGCAAACGCACCCATATCCTCATCCAAAAACGTAGAATAGCTCCCCGTGGCCGTAAACTCGATATCCACCTCCGTGTACTTTAGTTTAAACACTTGAACCCGATTATTCGTCTCGCAGAGCAAAAAGTAGTGCGTCGCTGGTTTTCCCTCTCCGGCGGGATAAAACACGCCGTGTCGAGGCCCCGAGCCAGACGGCACGGTGACGCGCCTCACTACCGGGACATCTGGCCGCAGAGCATCAAGAACGAGGATCGAATCCGTGCCGAGATCATTTACAACGAAAAAGCGGCCTGTAGGATCCAGGACAGCTTCGTGAGCGCGCGAGACTCTACCAGCGTCGACCACGGGATCTTTCGACTGAATCGTCGTGATGAGTTCAGGAATTGAAGATTCCGTGTTCCATATATCGATTGTGCCTTCAGCCCAAGACGTTCCAATCAAAATCGTCCCCTCTTTGTTGAAAGCTAAGTGACACACGCCATTGCTGCCATCTTCCGATTGAGCGACTTTTGTCAATGTATTTGCCGAAAGGTCCAGACGAAAAGCATACGTCGTCGAACCACCCTCATCAAAAGTGTATAATAAATGAGGGTCTGTTGGAGAGATGGCGAACCAAGAGGGATTGCCTGGAAACGGCTCGTCGAGATCGATTGTGATGGTGGCGGAGGCGGAGGTGTAAGTTGCGAGGCAGATGTGCCCCGGGCGAGCAATAAGTAGACGGCGAGACATGATTGTAAGAGACCTTGTGAGGATTTGTTATTCGTGTATATGTGTATAATTGTGCAGCGCTCAGAAGAGTCAATGATTGAAGGTCGGTTTGAAAGTGAAGTTTGTCGAAATAGGTGGGGGAATATGACAAGCACAAGCTCGCACAAATCAATCACAATGAGGTCAGACTTTAAGACAATCGCCGATCCCGTCACATTCATTTCCTTCCAAACAAGACACCCAGCTCACAACAAAAAGAAAAGCAACCTCTCAAGGGAAAAAAAATAAAAAAGAAGAAGAAATGCAATGACAAAACTTTCTCTAGGGTACGCCTTTTCAAACAGCGGGGATAGTCTCTCGATGCAAGATTGATTAAATAGATCTGTGTGGGGGTCACGACACGGCCGTTTATATTGCGAGTAGCTCCAGCTAAACTATCTATCTTTTGTGCTAACAGAGGCCAAGACAACGTAGCATGAGCATTACATGTATCGTGCATCTCCTGGATAAACTATATGCTGCGTGTGAATCTTCATGTAACGTACGCTCCACATGCTGCATGTGAATAAACGCCACTTGAGTCATCGTCAAATCAACGATGCTGTCAAAATTCACGAACCGCACCAAACCAGCTCAAGTAATCCAGTATGAAATAGAATAAGAGGCGTCATTGTTTCTTACGGCACCTAGAAATAGACAGCCCAACGGAATACAGTGATATTACGTCTCCAGCAAAGCGCAAACCAATAAGCAAGCACAAGTATGAGACAGTAATCAGTCAAATCTGACCCCTAAATACAACTTCACCCTCTCCTAAATACATCCAAATTAAGGCCTCCCGCCCCTTCCATTCATTATCATTTCGCACATCTGTCCAACCGATTCAGGGCGGCACTATTCTCAACTAATGCATAAACACATTCAAAACACCAAGAGTATGAGGCGTATAGAAGATAGGGGGAAAATATGAAGCCCGCAAAAAATTCCAACAAAAATTAACCCAAAAAAGAACCAAGTCAAAGCCATCAGACTATCCAACTCGACTCAAATCAAACACAGAGCAGCACCGGCCAGGCCCATTGCCAGGGCACTGACGCCAGTCTTTGATCCGGCGCTCTTGTTGCCGCTCTTGCTGCCGCTGGAATCGCTGCTGCTGCCGCAGTCCTGGTTGAAGCTGGAAGTCGAGCAGCCAGAAGTATCAGCAGGGGTGCTGCCTCCAGAGCTGCCGTCGGAGCCTCCACTGCTGCCACCAGAGCTGCCTCCGCTGCTACCGCCGCTGGATCCACCAGAGCTTCCGTTGTCGCCAGAGTTGTCGCCGCCGGGGACGGTGCCGGAAGAGCCGTTGCTTCCACCGGGAATCGAGGCCTGGGTGTTCTTGGGCTTGCTGGCAGACTTGGAGGCGGTTCCCGAGGGTGCTGCCGACGACGACGACGAATCCTGCTTGCCGGCATCCATGTCGAGACCGGTGCCCTCCAGGGTGGCCAGGTTGGTGCGCTTGTTGCCGTTGACGACGGTGTCGTTGGTGGCCCGGATGTTGTCGTAGGTGTAGCTGACGCCGGAGCTGCTGCCGAGCTCGCCAGTGGCCTTGTAGCAGGAGACCTCGACGGACTCAAAGGTGGCGTAAAAGTAGCCGTTCTTCTGGATGTCCTCAGCGTTCCAGTCAATCTCACCACCGGCCCAGTCAATGGTTCCCTGGGCGTTGCTGGCGAGACCACCGGGCCAGATGGAGATTTGGACACGGGAGGGGGTCTGGGGGAATGACCACTGGTTGGAGGTGGCGTTCCAGTGATCCTTGCGGTTGACGGTGCGGCCGACCTGGCCATCGACGAGCCACTGGATCTGATCAGGGGTCCAGTTGATCTCGTAGGTGTGGTAGTTGTTGAAGGTGTCGGAGAGCTTGGTAATGTTGCCAGAGTTGTTGTCTATGAGTCACGTTGTCAGCATTGATTCAATTGCAACTATCACGATAAGACGTCTCTGGCAGGGGAAAAACTCACAATCAGGGATGCCCTGGAAGTACCAGTTGGTCTGCGCAGTGGCCAGATCAACACCGACAAACTCATAATCGATCTCGTCCTTGACGTCGGACAGCAGGATGAAGGCAGTCACCACACCCTTGCCACGGCTCGTCTTGAACTTGGCCTTGACGTTGCCATACCACATGTACTCAGTCGTCGCCAGCACAGTTCCGACGCTGTTCTTAGGCATGGTCAGCAGCACGTTGCCGTTAAAGTAAGCGGGCTCTCCCTGAGCCATCCAGTCGGCCGTGGACGGGTCACCGAGGTAGTCGCTAATGTCGGCGATGCTGCTGAGGTCCTTGTCAAAGGTCATCGTCTTGGACTTGCACACGGGCGCGGGCGTGCACGAGTCGAGCGAAAAGGACATTCGGGGATCGCAGCCGCCGAGGCAGTACGCGCCAACACCACACTCGCCATATTCTAGACACAAGAACCATTTTGTCAGCGGGAAACCCTATAACAAGAAAATGAATAATGAATTCGCAATTGATTGCACATACGGGAGCAGCAAGGCGCGTCTTCAGGGCACTTGTTGGTAAGGGAGCAAGTCGACGCCGCAGCAGCCGACCCAGCGCCCAAAAGCGCAGCAATCGCAACAGAACGCAACATGTTTCTTCTTTTCAGTCTCTTCGAAATACGGCACCGTTTGAGAAGCGAGAAGCGATATCGGGATTCAAGTCAAGGGACAAGGTGTCGTGTAACGGGGTTCAATTTCGAAAAAATAAATTGAGCGATTGGAATGCGCGTGCGCACAGCGATTCGAATTTTAAGTGTTTGAGCTCGAAAGTATAAGAGAGAAAACTAAAACAAGGGCCGAGGATGCGAAATCCCTTGAAGCGTGCGATGAACGAGTGACGCACTGCTCGGGGGGACGCAAACAAAACGAGAAACACGGAAGCGAGAGTCGTTGTTTGTTGTCTGTTTGGAGCGGCAAGGAGGAGAAGGAATGCAGTTTTTGGTGATGGGCGCTGGGGGGAAGATATTAGTATGGAGTGGAGGGCCTGCAGCAGGTCTCAACTAGCACTGGACTGGAGTCGGGCTTCTGGTTTCCCCCCTAGCAGAGCTTGGGCCACGGCACCTCGTCTGTCCCTGAACAGGCAGGTCGCCCTTCTGCTGCGGGCTATGAATAGGCCTGTCATCGCCTGTACAGTAGTGAGTTTTCCTCAGATGCTCAGTCCTGTTTACATGTATTTTTATTGATTCCATTGTCATGATATCTCATCTCTAATCTCTCATTCAACTCAACTCCAGCTCGTCTTCATCCATCTCAACTGCTCTGCTCTGCTCTGCTACTGACTTTCAGCCGCCAAACCATCCCCATACGCCACCACGCCACCCATCAGGGGAACAATCAGCACATGGCATAGGCGAATCCCGCTCCAGCCTTTTACAGCCACGGGCAAGCATCAAGCAAGTACAAGTACTGCAAATGTAAGTGTACATGTACAAAGCCATCATCACCAAGCCATACACTCCTTCTCTCCCTCTCCCTCTTCCTTCACAACTCAACTCAATTCAATACAAACCCCCTCCTCAAAACTAAACCAACTCCCAAGATTGAATTTAAATCCCCCCGATGCCGATTCCCAAAAAAGAACAAGAACCCAAACGGGTCTCCAGACACGAGGTGCGTGTGGACCCCCTCCCTCCCCCATCCCAAGCTTGTCAGGCTAATCAACTTCCAGCAAAAGAAATCAACCAGAAAAAACCTGTTAGCTAAGATAACTCCCAGCCCAGTCCAGCCGCACCCGCGGACGGACTGTTTCCTCCATCCCAAATACGAGCTCCGAAGCTCTGGTAGGCATGACCATGACTTTTTTTTTCTTTACTAAACTTGGGTGCACTGTTGCATTTTGCAGGGGAGACTAAGGTAGGTCATACTGCAGGCTCCGGCAAAAATATCCGGACAGACAAGACAAAAAGACATCAAATTCATTTGACAGCACTGGAGGCGACTTACACAGCATGAAAAGACTGTCTGTCATTCGAATTCTCCGCATCAGCTGCCTACTTTTCTGGTGCTACGGACTAAATTAGCCGTCCAACGTCTGCATCTAAAAAATGAATGGTCGCGAATTACTAAGTATGCTCTACTAAAGTGAGCCAAATCCTCCCCTTTACTGCCCCATGTTTTCGATCATCGCGATCGGCAAGCCATCGCTCGTGTTCCCCGTGCTCGCTATCCCGCATCGCTTAAGACACCGCCTGGTTCTTAATCGCCATCCCATGCCATCCCATGCGAATCACTTAATGCAATGATGAGAATAATAATCAAGTAGTCAGTGCACATTATGCTGTTCTCAAGTGAAAAAAAAACAAAGTACATGCATTATCTTTTTATGACAAAACCCCCCTCTCCAATTCCAATGCCAGACACAAAACCACCCTCAGCATCGCTCCATATCAACCCCCAACCACACGTAAAATAATAAAGAGCCCACTCCATCAAAGCCCTCCAATTAGTTTTATTTTGTCTTCCGTCTCGCCTTGAAAGTCTTCAAGGGATCACCCTTGCGCACCCCAGCCTTTGCGCTCCGCTTCCCGCCCTTCCGCTTGGTCCCCGCGCGCCTATCAAACTTCTTGAGCGGCACAAACCCAATGTCTCCCGCCGTCAGCGCCTGCCGTCCTTCCTTGGGCAGGAGATAGTCCGGCACGTGCTTCAGATGAGCCTGCTGTCTAGCTGTTCTCAACTCTCCATCGTGGCGAAGGTGGTTCATCTCCGACGGGTTCTCCTCAAAGTATCTACCGAGCAGTTAGCATCATCGAGAATCATATATGTAAAACAAGCGTAGTTCATTCATTCGTACCTCTTGAGCTTCTCGCTCTTCAACAGCTCTTGACGCAACTCTCTTGTTCGTGCCTCTCGAATTGCCACCTTGGTCACCGCACGCAGCGCATCGTTCATTCGGTATCTGAAAGCGTCGACCTGGTCCTTGTTAAAGTTGTACGGCTTAATCTCCTTGCCCTTCTTTGCCTGCTGCTTCGTGATTCTCGCCAAAATCTTCTCGTCCTTCTCCGAGCTGGCAATGGATGTGTGGATGTGTTTGCGGTAGAGATCCTGGGGGACGACGAAGGACAGTGCCATGCCCGCTCGTCCGGCTCGTGCCGTACGGCCTATTCTGTGTGTGTAAGACGACGCGGATGTGGGGAGGTCAAAGTTGATGACGGCGGCGACGTTTTTGAAATCAATACCTGAAACAAGTAAATCAGTAAACATCCTCTCAAGTTCCCCAATATCCATACCTCGAGACACGCCATATTCCACGTCTCCCTTGGCAGCCTTCCGCTTCTTCTTAGGTCGAGACTCCTCTTTTGATTCGCCTTCATTTTCTTCCTCTTCCTGCTCCTCTTCAGCCTTCTCTTCGTTGCCAAGCACCTCCTTCTCGTCAGAGGCGATGATGATGTCGTAGACGTTGCGGTTGAACTCTTCAACCACGTGGATTCTAGAGTTGACAGGCAGCTCCGAGTTCAAGATACAGCTTCGGATGCCAAACTGCTCAAAGTAGAGCTTCAGGCGGTAGCATCGGTCAATGTCGGCGACGAAAATGATACACTTGCCCTTGACCAGCTGCAACTTAAAGATGACGTAGATTAAAAGGAACTTTTCGTCCTCACCACACCTACAACGCATGTCAGCACAAACTTCGACAAAAGAAAGCAAACTCAGAGAAGCTCACTTGGTCACCAACTGCGTAACTCCCTCGCCCTCCGCATCCGGCTCCTCCAGATCCAACAGCGTAGGCTGCTGATCGCGGTAAAAATCTTCTTCAAAGAGTCCACCTCGGTCGTCAGCGTGGCGCTCATCATGATGGTCTGAATGCCCTTTGGAATAGACCACGACAGGCTCTCCAGGTCCTCGTTATATCCGTACGACAAGAGAAGATCCGCCTCGTCCAGAACCAGATAGGACAGCTTATCCAGAGCCAGGGCCGAGGAATTGCCATTGACGTTGTGCCATGCTCGTGCGGGCGTGGAGATGACGATATCCGGGCACGTCGACAGCAGAGACCGCTGCACCGCGTCGGTGAGCTTGTCCGTCAGCTTAACTGCCCGGACATCCTTTGCGCAAAAGGCGGAAAACAGTTCAATCGACTTGAAGACCTGGTCGGCAAGCTCTCGAGTAGGAACCAATATCAAGGCCGTCGTGGCAGCGGTAGAATCAACCTAAACAACCCCAACAGATTAGCCTCAAAGTCCAAAGTAAGCAAGCATTATTTCTCCATGGTTTCAAGCCAACGTACACTCTTCTTCTTCAAAATGCCAGCCAGCACAGGCAGCACATACGCCGCCGTCTTGCCAGACCCCGTCTTCGCCTTGCACAGCACATCCTTGCCGTCCAGCGCCAATGGAATGGCCTTTCGCTGAACCAGCGTCGGCTTCAAGAACTTCTGCTGCGCAACGGCCTGCACCAGCCTGGCATCGAGTCCAAGGTCTGCAAACGTCGCCTCTTCCTCTGGTGTCGCCGTTGTTGTCGTGGTCTCGGCGTTGGCCATCTGTTGGTCGGCTTCGGGCTCAGCCGAGGTCGGCACGTCGTTTTCGTTGAGCTTCCGCTTCATGATTTGCACTCAAAAGTCGTCCAATGGAATGAATGCAGTGAGTGCTTGAATAGATGCGAGCGGTTATGGTCGACGCAAAAACGCAGTGATGCTACTTTATCGTGTCTTATCGCTCCAAAAAAAGAAGAAAAGAAAAAATTCCCACGCCTTATCTTATCGCCCCAAGCTCCCCCTACTAATGTAAGTACACTCTGTACTGCACAAACGGAGCAGGAAAAACCACCCCTAGCCCAGCACGAGCCAAGTACCTATAGCGCCTGTAGGTACCTGTTGGAAAGTACCTGCCAGTGGGGCCAGCGCATGAACCTCGAATTCTCGACAGCGACGTTTGACTGCTTGCTAGCGCTTACCTTCGCACCGGCCGTGTACGTACCGCACAGGTCCCTCTTCGTACACGATACCTCGCCCAAGTGTTCTCCTTTGCGCCCTCAAACCGCTCAAGTATCCATACATTTGGACCAGGTCCCCGTCAAACTTGCATCTCAATCTGGGGCTCCGTAGGGCTGAAGCGGCAAGGGCCGGCCATGATTTCCGATCTGAAACGCCTCCAAGGGCCGGTTCGTTTCTTGCATTCCCATCCCAGTGTCTTGTAACTCTTGTAACCCTCTGCGGGCGTATCTCAGTGGTACACACAGCCATGGATATCTTCCGCCTCCGAGCAAAGACGGTGAGGACACTGACATGACGGTGTAACTGTCTGCCGCCTTGCTATGTGCAGCAGCCTATTGCACGTATTGCACATGTGCAATTTTTATTCACTCCGTCTTCACACCGCCTCCCCTTCACATTGTGCCAACGTAGCATTCCATCCCCATCCCCGTTCTTGACAGATACTGTACCTGGCTTGGTCGTGATACATCAAGGGAACAATGCCAGCACCTGTGGCGCCGCACTACCTGGTACCCAGCTCCGGGGTACCGGCCCTGCAACTACGGATGCAAACCAGCCAGACTAAACATTCTAATGTTCTTTTTCCAACAAGTACACAAACTTGCATCGCCAAACTGGGACAAGTGAGGCCACTAATCCTGTACTTCCAGCAGGTGTCTCCTCTAGTCGCTTTTACCGTCTGGATGGGTCCCCCAGGTACACCTCGCAGTTCCATCATCAGAGGTATTGAGTACTTGTACCAGGTAAGCTCCCTCGTGTCCTCTACGCAAACCGTACCTTGCCAGTCATACACATATGTTGTTCCTCATTGAGAGGCATCATTCACCAGCTACCAAACGCAGTGAATTTCATATTAAAATAGATACTTCGTACAAAAAGTAGAGATGGAGAGAGAGAAACGGGGAGGAGGGGGGAATTGTGTTATTCGGGTATAGCTATGCCTCTTCTCAGCGACAGTCTTTGCATCCCCAGCTCTAGGCTAGGAGCAGTTGAAATCCTCCAGCATTCCACGCCTCTAGGACAAACTGAGCCTGAGTAAACCCCATCATCGTCGACTCCGTGGCCTGTCCCAGTAAGTCCTCAAGAACACCCAACCCACCAAAGCTCTTCTCTCGACCATCCCCGTAGGTATCGTTGAAAGTAGAGAGCAGAAAACACAAAAGGAAAAACAAGACATGAAAAGGAAAAAACAAGGGGGCAATTAGTCAAACGATGGCAGGCCACGGTTCGAGTCCTCTCAAACGAGCACAGGCAAGACCAAGAGGACTACAACCCGCCACCAACGCCAACAAAGACCGTCCAGTGATTCATTTCCCACCCAGCGAACGAAGAACGACATTGACACATCTCTCTCTCTAAGACCGGCAAAAGAAAAAGAAGAGAAGAACGGGGAGACTAAATAAAGTCGGGGGAGAAGGACAAAAAGACAAAAGAAGAAGTCATGACAAAAGGGAAGCTTTGCCAATTAACGAAGTAGCGGAAACCCTGGCCGTACTCCTTACTGTTCCTTGCTTTTTCTTCAGAGATCTGCATCTGGAGTTATTAAACTGGAAACCCTTGCGACGATAATAAAAAAGACCGAAATAGATAAACAA
The DNA here is from genome assembly GCA_003439915.1 of Trichoderma atrobrunneum. NCBI lineage: Eukaryota > Fungi > Ascomycota > Sordariomycetes > Hypocreales > Hypocreaceae > Trichoderma > Trichoderma atrobrunneum. The sequence goes on along the minus strand of PNRQ01000333.1, from coordinate 849 downwards.
AGGCAGCTGGTCCCATTCCTCTCCACAGCGATCCCGGGGGCCTGAGTCCCAACTAGAAAACAAGACGACATCTGGGTACATCAATTACAGTCGTCGAGCGGTCCGATCAGGAGCATTCATCAGGCCGGGGCGCGGGCGAGAAATCACGTCGAGTTCATCTCCCCTTGGGGTTGCCAAAGAGATCTGCATACGAGTTAGCGGGACCTCGATCGTTGCGGTTAACCCCTACCGGCCAAAGACTGTAAGCATACCTGGAAAATGCTCCTTTGCATACTGTTCGCAGGCCTGTACCAAGTTAGTATATAATCCGAGGAAGACGAAAAGAAGGGGGGGCTATCATACCTTTGCTGGTTTCCCAACCTTCTGGCCAATGACCTTCCACTTGTTGTTCTCGTATTCTTTGATAGCATTCAACAATGCCTGACTCTGAACAGACTGATCAATCAATGAGGCATCGACATTGAGGGTGAATAAGTGACTTACTTCGTCCTCGGCAAACTCAGCATAGTGCATGTCCTTGTACCAATGCTTCTTCACGGATCCTTCTGTCCGCGTAGGGAAGGTCTGTGTGGATCTCAATTAGCTTTTTTTCTCTCTTCAAGTGAAGCCAACAACAGTGGCAAGTGTTGCCTCCATTGTCAAGAATTTGCTACATACCTTAGCAATCTCAGCCCAGCTGTTTCCGGCATCTCGCATCTGCTTCAACCGCAGCTCTTCCTGGGGAGTCCACGGCGTGTTGGTCCTGCTCTTCTTGGTGGGAGGGCCCGAGGCGGCATCGGTCGAGTTTGCGTTGTCGTTGGCCGTCGGCTGGGCTTGCGGAGGAGCAGCCTGGGGAGCGGGAGGCGTTGG
>PNRQ01000332.1:0-31019 GCA_003439915.1 Trichoderma atrobrunneum | reverse complement strand
GGAATGCCTCACCAGTTCGCTGGCGGTCACATTGCCGTCTCCGGCCCAGGAGGCCCAGTCAATCCTGCGTTGATGGGTGCCATGCCGCCCGGCGCCAGTCCTGGCCCGCACGCGGTCCATCAGCTAAGTCCTGCGCAGCAACAGCAAATGTTCCAACAGCAGCAGCACTTGCAACAGCAGTGTAAGTGAAGGGGAAAAGAGAACCTGGGAGAGATCTCGTGGAACTGACTTGGCTCATTTACGTAGTCAACATTAACAACCCAAGCGCGCAAATGGCCGCTATCCGACAACAACAACTTCTTCATCAGCAGCAGCGGCAGCAGGCTATGTTCGCCCAGCAGTTTCAAAACATGGGTGCCGGTGGTGTTAACGGCATGCCCATGGGCATGCAGCTCAGCCCTCAGCAGCTTCATCAACTCAGGCAACGCAATGCCGCCGCCGGGTTGGGCCATGTGGCTGTAAGTTACCTCTATGCATGCTTTGACAACGGTAGCAGGATCAAGCCGCTTACTTACATCTCTTTGCTCTAGCAGCACAATCCTCAGGCGGCGATCATGGCTCAACAGCTAGCTCTTCAACAGCATGCAGCCCAGCAACAAGCGGCCCAGCAAGCGCAACAACAAGCGGCCCAGCAACAGGCCCAGCAACAAGCAGCGCACAATCAACAAATGTCGGCCAATCACAACCAGGCCCAACACATGGCGATGAATGCACAATCTATGCAGGGCATGCCACAGCAGAACCCGATGGCCGCTGGCGCTCAGACCCAGATGGGTGCGCAGCAACAGCAGACCCCGCAGCAGCAGCCAGGCCAACCTCAACCTCAGCCGCAGCAGCAGCCAGGTCCTCAGTCACAACCAACTCCACAGCAAACCTCACAAGCCGGGACACCGGCTCCGTCAGGACAGCAGACACCATCGCAGACACCCGCACCGACGCCTGTCCACGCAAACCAGATCCCGCCGGGCCAAGCTCAACCCCAGCAAGCTCAAGCACCGAACCAAGCTCAGATGGCCGCTGCTGCTACCCAGCAGCTCATGGCCAACTCTATGATGCAGCAGCAATTGAGAGAAGGGATGAAGACCCGGTGCCTCTTGAAACTGATGCAGTTTGGCGAACGCCTAAGCGGCTTCCCTGTAAGGCTCTTTCCGAAATGCTCGAAGCGGACTTTGATTGCTGACACACAACTGTTTAGGGAGCGAAGAGCAAAGACGACCTGTCATATTGGAATAGATTTGTAGCCCAGTTCTTCTCATCACCCAATGGCGTCTTCCGGTTTTCATTACACGTTGGCGAGTCCGAAGATTCACCAGACAAGCAATACGAAATTGCCTACCCAGCGATTGCTCGCTTCTTCCACACCAATTACAGCAGTGGCGTCAAGAGTATGCAGCTTATCCTCGACAGCGGCAGCAGTGATAGGCCACTGCCAGGAGATTGCTACTGTATTGAAAACCCCAGGGCTAGTTTCGTCTACTGGTACGAGACGGGATCACATGTATGTTCTTCTTCTCTTCATCTGCAATGGCCAAACGGCCTCGTCTATTTTATTTACATTACTCGGATTGCTAACTTGGCTTGTGTTCAGCTTGTGGCCACGGGTACACTGCGCGCTCAGTTTGATGCCGAACAGAAGATAGAATTGTTTGAGTTCCTCACCACAAAACATGAAGAATACGTTGCCCGGAAACATGTAATCGAAGCTGCAAAGCCTGCACACGAGTGGGTTAAGGAATGGCGGAGCTTAAATACGATGGATGGCAAACAGTCACCAGAAATGTCCAAGAAGGGAAAATCTCGCCAGCTCAAGTCCCCTCAGAAGGAGCCGCCTGGAGTTCTGGTCGATCTACCAGACTCGGCAGTGAACAGCAAGGGAGTCACAGAGGCTGTGCATCAGTTCCTCGAGGTATGTGAATACGGGTTATGGGCGAGAGGGAAAGGGAGAGGCTAACTAGTTGCGTAGATTGTAGAAGTTATGGGCCAGATGAACCCTTTGTTTGGGTTCTACCACTCCAACCCTGGCCTCAGCCCCTACGCCGCTCTTGAGCAATACGTAGCAACTCAGATCAACAGCGCAACGCCAATAATGAATGGACAGGCCATGGCACAAGGGCCAAGGACACCTAGCTTTGGGCAGTTCCCAATGGGAGCCAGTCCTGCGGCAGTGCACATGAACCTGCCTGGATCGCCTCACATCGGCAGCCCTGCGCCCGGCCAAGCACCCGGCATGCAGCTCCAGCCAAGCCAGCAGGGGACAAGTTCAAGCGGGCCAAGCGCAAACACATCACCGGCTTCTAACAAGCGCCGCCGACCATCTACCGTCAAGGTCGAAGATGATTCCGCCACACCGGGTACCGGTCAGGTTAACGGGATACAGGGGAGGGGCAAGCCTCAAACCCCCCGAATGGCCAAACGCATGAAAGGCAGCGCGACTTGAAGTGCGGTGCAGTAGACGATTTACGTTGTTGGACACCTTTGTCTGCCCACGGCTCACACTATGCCGTAGCACGCATCACGTCCATGTTTATTTTCATGTCCCTAATCATCATGCAGCATGGTGGCGTCTCTTGCTTGAATTTTTTTATTTGCTTTCCACAAGTATTTTGTTTTATGTTGGCCTTTCTTGATTGATATTGGACCAGTTGGAAAAAGCTCTGTTTTACAAAAGAGAAACTGGGACGGCATACTAGCCGCTTTGGCAGTATGCGTGTCTTGCTAGCTGTTTGAAAACGCCGTGCTTCCCGCACGTCCTGTTGTGTCGGTGGATTGATACCCAGCGGTTGGTGTGTGCATATGTTGGCAATGAACAAGACCCGGAGAGCAGTTGGACACGCTGAGTGGGAAGCATTGTTGATTCACGCGGCCTCGGAAGGACCCAGTGCTCTTTTTCTTCTTTCCAACATTTGTTCTGCTCTCTACATGACGATATATACGGAGTAGACGCCATGAGATGCGGCGTTTTGGGTCTTGCAACGTTGTGCGACAGTTTAGCGAAGGGAACATTAGAGTTGTGTTGGCGCTGGCGGGAGAGAAAAGGAGGATAGGCTCTTATAATTTGGGTAACGGAGTTACTCGTGTACGATAAATTTTATCTCGGAAGACTCGACCTGCCTGGTGGTTTTTGCTTTTACTGCGTCTCGCTTGATTTCTTTCTCCCTTTCGTGGTTCCGCGTTTTCAAGGCCAAGCCTCTTTTCTTTTCTTTCCATATATATTTTCAACTTGGGAGATGTCATCTGTCCCTATTACTGTTTACAAGCAGTGTGCCCTTCAGGATGGGGCTAACACAGCATAAAAGTACCACCGCAATAGCTGGTCAGGGCAGGATATATTATTTTCCCAATGGCAAGATCAGAGAAGGCTGCTTTATGGCAGATGAGGCAACAAAGTGGGTGATAGAGAGGGGTGTCGGTTGAACCCTTCTCTAGTTCTCTCTTTTGTTTGAGGATGTTCTCCCCCTTCTTTACTTGTTTTCTTTTTTGCTACTCGTTTCCCCCTTTTTGCCCGGTGTTTAGGAGTTCCGTCATGCAATCGAATTTCGATATATAAGCAAGATGGGTATGTTTCAACTATTCTATTATTTCTTGTTATCGAAAAAGGAGAAGACAAAAAAAATATGGCTTTTGGAATACAGGTTGTACAACGGGCGATTGTTTTTGGTGATGCTTTTTTCTAGCTTTATAGTGTATTGGGAGACTCTTTGTTTTGTTTTGTTTTGTTTTTGGTTTTTCTCTTTTGGAATACGATGGAAAATGTCTTGGTAGCACATACTGATTTTTGGTTTTATTTATGAGAGTTCTTTTTGATTACTACTATACGTGCCGTGACGCCTTCTTCCAACCTCTCGTGAACATGATGTTCCTTCGGATGCGGCTGTGACGATGACGCTGGTGGTGATGCTGCATATTACAACCTGTCAGTTCAGCCTGTGGTTGCAGCAGCAGCAGCAGCATCAGGAGCCGGAGTTGCATCACCACCACCATCAGGTTCACTCACGCTCATGTCCACCACAACAAGCGCCTCATAGCCCTCCCTCCTAACATCCCTCACAGCCTCCTCCCAGATCCTCTCATCAACATCCAGCGTCACCACCTTGACAAGATCCGCCGGCAGCACCAGCCCTTCCCCCGGCATGATCCGCATCCCATATAATCCCCCGTCTCTGCCCGAACTGTCCCTTGGCATCACGTACAACTTCACCTTGGCGGCGTCGATCCTTCCCCCAGCATGTCGGATCGTCAGGCCGTGGAGGCCAGTCCACGATGCAATGGCCGCCAGCAGCCCGTCGCGACTAGGCACGATGTTCACCCAGGAGGCGTGGATTGCGCACCAAGGCTGACGACTTTCTGTGGCTGCGTATCCAAAGTAAACGACCTTGAAGCCTTTGCTCGGCGGAATTGAGGTTGCCAGAGGTGCTCCCGGCGGTAAGATGGACATTGTCAACGGCAGCGAAAGTGGAAACGACATGGGCGTGACGGCGACAGGGGAAGACATGATCATCATCGTGGGGGGCGGAACGACGGGCTGAACATGCTGCTGCTGCTGTAACGCTACAAACTGCGGCACCGGCATAGGAATCATCATGGGTTGTTGAAAGACGTAGTGTTGCAGCGGCCGAGACATTTCGGTAGCAAAGCTGGGAATAGGGATATATTGACAAAACGCCATCACCAGCTCACTCGTATACTCTTCGATATCTTAATGTAAAGTGAGAAGAATAATACTCTTAAGAAGAAAATTGAGAGGGAAGCGGCTATTCATAATTGTTCTTGATAATCAATGATTTGTCTTCGTCTTCATCAAGTTTCCTTTGACAGTGATTTATGACACTTCAAAAGTTTGAACGAGATAGGGTTGAAGGTGGCTGTGAATCACATACGCATATACATCCACGACAAACAATATAACAAATCACTCTCTTCGGCAATGGCTGGGATCCTATGTGTAGCAAGTCACAAACGGCAAAAGAGGAATCGATAGATTATTGCATTTTATTTAGAGTCGAGCAATGAATGATAAACTCACGCCTTAATCCTTGACCGATGACAATGCATTCCGTGTACAAGATACACCATTTCCAATCCAATAACCACATGAGTACAAGCGTAAATAAGATGGTATACTAGCCCTTTTGTGCCGCTGGTCGGCGATTCTGATCCTTAATCTCCCCCAAACTCCGTATGCTCTCAGTTGAAGATCAACTTATATGCTTCCAATATTTCTTCCCCCTGTCCTTTCTTTCTTCCCCCCATTGCTCTCATCTCGTGACTGCTTAGAGGCTCTCGGGAGTGGGATTCTCGTGCTTAGCGGTACTTCCCTTTCCTCGCCAAGTGCTGACAGCAGGAATGTGAGCTTCATAACGAACCTCCTCGGTGCCATACGCCCTCGGCGTTAGCTTGATCAATGTGTGAAGCGGCACATTCATCCAGGGACTCTTGGCCTGGTCCTTCTTCATAAAGTAGGCATAGATGCAGCGCAAAACTGCCTGGTGCGTCACAATGAGAATGTCCTCACTACGTTCCAGTTCCATTATGATGGGCTCCAGGCGAATGACTACATCGCGGTAAGACTCGCCACCGCGGTATCGGTAGTTGTACTTGTCCTCATCGCGGGCTGCAAAGTCTTCGGGGTAGCGATCCTTGATTTCCTGGTACGTCAAACCGTCGCACACGCCCGAATCTAATTCGTCCAGGGCTTTCCACTGCAATTGGTTGTAGTGCGGCGGGAGGAATCTAGCAGTGGCAATGGTACGTTTCAATGTCGAGGTCCACACCGTCAGAGGGCGGTCATCCTAATAGCCCATTGTCAGTATTGGTACTACAACGCACACAATTTTCATATTCGCCAATGGATAAATGCGAGGGCTTCACATTGCAAGAAAATTAACCGCAACCAGGAAGGGGCATAAAACGTACCCCGACAGACTCTCGCACCAGCTCCGGCAGCTTCTTGGCATACAGCTCGCCTCGTGGAGACAACAGCATGTCGCCACCAATGCGGCCGCTCAGATTATATAGAGATTCTCCGTGCTATAAGTAAGAAAAAAGGACAATCAGTAAGATGAACGGAAGAGAGACGTCTTGAACGCAGCCTGGGATGATTGCTTACCCTTGATAACCAGACTGATCGGGGCCGGATATGCAGATTCATGAGGTAGTAGACGATGCGACTTTGAAGATAGTCTTGGATGCGGTTAATGATGACTTGCTTGCCGACGTTCATCAGCTTTAGGTAGGTGTAGTTGTCCTCATCCTCGTCGGCGTTGATGGTCTTGTAAACTTTCTCGTAGTGGCTGATGCGATTGCGAAAGTCCTGGGCCGCGGCCTCGGGGTCTTGGCCGCGATAGTCGGGGCTCGTTAGCTTGACGTCACGGATATTGGCCATGATGACCTCTTCATCATCGCATTTGCTCTCGACAAAGAGCACTTCAATGCCGTGAGCAGTGCACGTGTCCATGACCCATTTACGACGCTCCTTTGTGGAATTGGTCGCGTCAAGGATGCCGACGACACCGCCGGTGCGGAACCAGGCAAGCATGTCAGCAACGGCGGCCTCGGCAGCCGCACGGCGCTTCCGCTCTCCTTCGGGATTGTTAAAATCAAAGAAGTCGGCAGTCGGCTGTGGAGCGTCATTGCGCCGATAGTTGCCGACATTGAAAGTCGCTGCCGGAATCGACAGCCATTGCAGATATCTCTGGGCTGTGTATCCAAACAGGCAGAGGAGAAACACTGTTAGCTAGAGTTCATGTAGGTTCATGTATAAGTGGCGTGAGAAATTGGAGGAAATCAGGCACTCTGCACGCTAGGGGAGGAGGGGAAGAAACGGCCAAAGTGTAGACATTTGGAGACGTGCATGGTGCGGGACACAAGTGTTGCATAGGAATATCTCGGAAGCAGGGGATGATTTCGCAACGAGGAAGAAGCAAAACCACGTTTATGGAGTAAACATACCTAACTGGGCAATGTAGCTCTTCCCGCGGGCCGGGAGACCAACCATGACAACGCATATCTTTGTGTCCTCGACCTGAACCCCCACACCATTGTTAGTTTTCGACGGCATTGTCAAGAAGATGAAGCCGGCGTTACTGCAACGGCAGTTTGGTAAGATCAAGTATGCTAATACGGTGTTTAGGGTGTGATAGCAGAGGCATCCGGCGAAGCGGCTGAGACATATGAAGGCGAAACAGGAGTAGAGGAGACAGTGGCAGAAGCAGCAGCAGTAATGGCAATAACAATAGATGGCAGAGAACGGCCGGGCCCTCGGATTCCCTCTTGAGAGCGAAGGCGAAGGTGAAGGTTCAGCTGATGGATAAAACCGGGAGACAGCCGAGCGACGCAGAGGATGTCAGGCGTAGGTTGCGTGAGGGTGGCTGCAGAGGCCGAGAGCAGGTTCAATCAATGGGTGAGAGACGGCTAATCGAGCAGAGCGTGACGAGGAGCGCGGCAATGGCGAGTGCGTGAAGGGGTGTTGATTCAAGACTGCGCGCGTGAGGGTGTGGGAGAGGTGAGGCAGAGGCAGAGGCAGCTCAAAAGGGTCCAAAGTTGAGAATCGACGTCAAGCCGCTTTAGTGGCTGATGGGCGCTAATCCTCAGTGGTCGACGAAAAACCCACAGCCGAGGCAAGCCTGCAGACGACCAGCGGGAAAAATTGCTGCAGGGCGGGTAGCACCGCAGCAGAGAATTGATGGCAAAGACGCCACAGGTGGTATGACGGCTGTGATTGGAGGCAGAAAATATCGAGATGTCAATTTTGCCGATTGTTTTGTGATCAAAGAAGAGAAGAGGAGAGGAAGGCAAACAAAGAGGGAAAGCTTGAAATCCTCTCTGATGCAGATCTCTGTGATGCAGATCTGCGGAAATGCCCGTGGAAGACGGAAAAGTGATTGTGACAGAGAAAAAAGACGACGATGATGCAGAGAGCAAAAAGATGGAAAACCTGAAAAGACGTGACAGGTGGTATATCGGCACCCAGAAGTATTGCCTAGTACCAAATGTTGGCGGTGGTGGCTGCTCGTGACCGGCAGATACAAACTAAACTACAAGATACCCCAGATCATCAAGGTACCCGTAATTGTAGGTATCAGATCGAGCAAGTGCGCACCACGTTGGGCAGTGCCCAATACCCAGATAGGCAGTGACAGGTGCTCGGAAAGGTAGTTCCTGCCAAGCAGAAGCAGCCCAAACGTGTGTTTATCCTGTCAATGGGAATAGGAAGGAAGAGCCGACGGCTTGCAGGTGTGTGTGTGAGTGCAAGTGCGAGCTGGTGGTGGTGGCAGCTGCTCCCTATGTAGTAATAAATGCAAAAATGCCTGCCGGGGGGAAGGAGCTGAGGCACGCGGATAGGCGACGCAAAGGGCAGTGACGACAGCCAGCCCAGTTTCGGCAAGAGCGAGCACGAGTGCACCTTGCGCACTGATGTCTTCAAGACAGAGCCGGAGCCGAATTAAGAAGGAATAGAGGTGGAAAAAAGAAGGAAAAGGAAAAAAATATATAAAGAACAGGGGGTGAAGAAGGGCCCCTGTCTCATGTATTTTTTCTCCAATGCTTGCCACGGCTTCAATTCTTCCAGCAAACGGCCACACCCCGCATTGACTGTCGTCTTCTGTTGCGCTCAACTCAGCTGCTCTTCGTTTGTACTGGTTGGTGACTCTGCTCGAGTCTGTTGCTGCCCGTACCCAATTATGCTGGTGCCTGTACCTGCACTGCACTGTACAGTACAGGTTCATCTTCACCCCCTTCCCCTTCAAATCCCATCCAGTGTCCCCGTGATGCGTCGTGCTTATAACACGGAGCTCGAAGTAATTACGATTACTCCATATTGCGTGGTTGATTTTGCCTGGCGGCTCTCCGCCCCCTGTACCGAGCGACTCGCAGTGGGGGAGGGGGCGCCGCTCTGGGGAATTTGGAGCTCCAAGACGGCGGCTCACGGCGGGAACAGCCCTGGAGCTGGGCGAGCAGTTCAGGGGGGCTTAGCACCTGGGCGAATGCGCTGCGGGGCCGCGAGCCGCTGGAAGCCCTTCCAAGCTTTGCTGCAGCCCCTGACAGCTACTTGATCCATGAATCCGAATCGTCCCGGCCGACACTCCATTTCGATTCCGATTCGAGCGTCTCGTTTTCGTGGGTGGCAGGTGACCGCCAGTGAAATGAAGAAGAGCAGAGCCAAGGTCAAACTCTTCCCTTGTTCCTCGTCTCCGCGTCGAACCATTTGCGCGTCCATCTCGCCATCTCGGACGCGGCCCAATGGCGGCGGTCCGACGATTGCTGCATCGATCGCAGAGTCAAACTCCATCATACTGTAATCGTCTCTCCACCTCGGGGTTCATCCCCATGATTGCCTCTTTCGGGCATCGTGGCCACGGGCAATGGTCGCCTCTGCAGGAACACGCCCCTTAGCCGAGTTGTCACTTTTTTTTCTCGGGTCAAAGGCTGCCATTCACCCGGGGCTATCCGATGATGCAGAGAAGAACAACCTGGAGTAAAAAAAGAAAAAAGCCAATCATGGGACCGGATGCTCATCTCGTATGTTGCAATGGCCTGAGCGTAGCTGGGCCGGCAAATCGAAAAGCAATCTTAGCCGGTTGAAGCCATGCCGGGCCTCTGCTCTCCGGAAGTGTTTCCTCTCTCCGAATGTTTCTCCCGTTGTGCGTGTCATGCTGCTCGTCCGCAATGCCTTGTCGATGCAATACAACTTTGATGCTGCGCTTGGTGGAACCTTCACCGCCTGCGTCTGCATCATCTGCATCTGCATCTGCAACCACTCTCGCCATGGCTCTTATTTTTCCTTGCTCGCTCGCAGTCACTTGACTGGCAGCCATCCATCATCCTGTCCGCATATCGGAGCCCGTGCTGGTAGAAAGTAAAAGAGTAGAAAGATCCAGACAGTGTCCGTCGGGTGACGCTGCAACCGAAGCAGGCGACACATTAAATGAGTGCGGCAAAAGACAAAGACAAAAGACAAAAGAGACTGCTATGCTCATCTCACCTTGCTGAAACTCCACGTATTCGCCCTCGTCCTCCCCGACGGCGATTTCACCGTCGGCGGCCCAGCAGCAACGCCTCTCATGGTCTATCGTCGCCCGGTGACCAATGGCTGCCCAGCAAAAGGAAATGCCGCGTCGTCTTGTCGATCTTGATATCACTCACGGGGTTTGGCTGAAGCGTCAAAAGAAAGAGAAAAGAAAAGAAGAAAAGAATCAGGTAAGCCTTGTTTGACGACCGTTGTAAGATGCAGGGAGACGCTGGCAATTTTTTTCCTCCTTTGCAATTGGGCAAAAGCACGCAAGAGCCTGATAATGGCAGATTGGGGGGCGGTGGATTGGCTTTGGCTTTTTGGATTGGGGCTACAAAGTACGCGGTGTTATTAGTACAGGGAAACTGTGATAGTAGTGATAAGCCTTTGGTCGCATCGTGTTGCCCCCTTTGAGCAACGGCTTGCATTCCTTTGCATTTGTATTGCTCTTCGTTTCATCTTGTCGATGCTGCTGATAAGACACTGACGCATCTGGTCGAATCAATTAATTGTGCAGACAGAGAGCATCGAAAACAAGAAAACAGGAAGATAACGAGAAGAAAGAGGCAGAGGACGCAAACGGTCAAGTATCCGCCAAAAAATTAAATCTTGAATTAAAATGGCCCAAATTCTCACGACATTTCAAACACAACAACCACGTAATACATAGGAGCATAACAGACAAGAAATAAGCAACAGCCCCTACTGTACAACTCATCCCATGCCATCCCACCACATCAACCAAGGCTACACACCGAAATTCCCCCTCCATCAAGCCTCAATAAAGCCCCCATTACACTGACTTCCTCCCGTAGAAGCGCATCTCGGCCGCCCCCACGTCAAACACGGCCACGACATTCTGCAGAAACACATCGCCCAGGATATACGGCCCGGGCCCGCCGCTGGCAACGCCAATGGCGCAGTAGCCCGTCAGCGGGTCGACGAGGTCCTGGTAGATGAGGTCGGCCGGGTTGATCCAGAACTCGACGCCCGAGATGAGGATGGCAAAGTGCGGCGGGATGGCGTCGCACTGCACGAAGTAGGTGCCCCATTGGTACAGGTACACGGCGCGCGGCTGGAACGAGTTGGCGATGGCTTCAGCGAGTGCTAGGTAGGGGAGTCGTTCGTGTCAGTACCTATGTGTAGTGCATATAGTGAATAGTTGATACGATACTCACGGGGAGGAAGGTAGAGCATCGTCGTGCCCGTGTCGACAATGTACGGATACTTGGTCGTGTCCGTCGTCTGGTCCCATTTCATGCCGTCGGGCACAATCGTGTAAAACGAATACTTCCACGCTGTCTCGGGCTGGCCGACGAGATTTGCCTGCAATACCTCAATGTCAGTCTCCCCAATCCCTCATCATATAGTATAGTAGATATCATCAACATCATCAAACTCACCACAATCAGATCCGTCTTTGCAAACCCCCTAAACTGCCAGTCCATCGGCGGCAGCCCTCCCCAGGCAATCACGCCGTCCGTCGAGTTCTTCACCAGCGCAACGCTGAAGACGGGGTCGATGCTCCCCTGGCTGATGGCGCTCGTCAAAAACGGCGTGTAGCTCATGGCGTTCCACGGCGCCTCGTCACCAACATCACCATAATAGGCGCTCGTGATGGCGGGATACGCAAGGCCAAGGATGCCGACGGTGACGTTGTTACCGTGCCAGTACGTGCTGTTGGCCAGCCCGACCTGCTGCTTCGACACCGTCACGCCGCCGCACGAGATGTCGCTGTAGCCCATCGGGCCCGAGATTCGCTCGCCCGAGCCGTACTTGAGGTAGAAGTGCAGCTCGTCAATCTGTCCGTGGCCGAAGCCGTCGATGTACGGCTTGGAGAAGCCGCACGCAGCCTCGCTGTGAGCGTCACCGCCCATATCAGCGCACTTGAAGCCCGTCTTGGTCGCCCACGTATCGGAGCTGCCCGTGTCAAAGAGCAGCCAGACGGGGACGCCATCCCAGCCGCACTGGATGGCGTATTGCGTCGAGGCATCAGTTAGGGCGCTGACGTTTTGGAACGACTGCTTGAAGGAGGAGCCGGGGGAGTTGGAATTGAGGCTGCTTCGAACGCGGCTGAGCGCAGACACGGCCGAGTGCTTCTGGCCCGGCTGTCCCTTGATGCCCTTGAGATGCGAGAAGTGCATCGTGGCGCGGTCCTCGCTGGGTTCCTTGACGGCTTTGACCCGCTGAAAGGTGAGGCCGTTCATGGGGTTTGCGAGGTCCCAGTCGGGGGCATGGCGTCTGACTTGGGGGAGGCCAGCGGAAGATGCGGTGATGACGAAGCTGCCGAGGAGGCAGATGAGCCATTGCGCGAGGTTCATGACGACCATGATTGTGTTGAGTTGGGATAGGGGAAACAAATGCTCAAAAGCGACAACTAACGAGGAAAAGGAGACGAAGTTCGATGAGAGGGAAAAGAAGAGGTGAAGATGCGAGATAAATCGTTTTGGTAAAAGGAAAACTGCCTTGATATCTTGAACTGATGGAGGTTAGGAAAGCTGGGGCAGTGAAAAGGGGGGAGAATCGTGACCAAAGCAACACAGCTTCTCGACAGCTGGCCACGGAGAAAAAGAGAAGAAAACGGCTGTTTGCATCAACGTGCCACCTGTTTCACTGACGGGTGTCCTTTGTGCAAGTATCGGATAGAGGAGCCGGACGGACTCGATGATTATAAAAAAAAGTGAATTGTTTGCTTTCTTTTCTGTAGATGGACGGAAGGATATCGTCGAGTCTTGTGTTGGTGCTTTACTTGGTGAGAGGTTGCATCTTGGATGATATAGGGGAAGCTGCAGCGAGATCTTCGTAGTGACATATGCATTTGTGTACATGGAATGGTGAGCCATCTGATTCTGATTTAATTTGAAGAATACCTCCCCAAAACAAAGCCTCTAGACATACCCACACGTACCTTGACCATTCGAAGTTATACGGCAGAACCATGAATCTAGCACATGTGTACAGATTCAGAAAGCTGACTCTAAACAATAAACTTGAAATGTCTAGTATCTTCATGTTGACGATCCGATGTCACACCCGCTTCTGGAGCTCTTTAGCCAAGACGTTTGCTCTGACCCTGTTTTGTTTCGTACCCTTCCCTGTATCACAGGTAATAATAGCTCTGTCTCTCGAGACACACAGCTGATTGGCCGAGTCTCAATACCACCTACTTGGGATATATATAGATGCGCTCTTTGACATATATCGAAGAGTCGTTCTGTGTGCAGCCATTGAAGCCCGATATCATACTCATTACACTGTTCCGTTGCGATCGAAGAATCTGCCATTTTGTTTCCAACTCATCTCTAACTTTAAACAAAACGTGTCAAATCAAGCTTAACTTTGAAATACCTTCTCAAAAGCTGCCAACATCCGTACAACCCCCCTTGAATAGAAACCCCCTTGTACAACTCCATCACAGCCGTCGGGTTCGGATCTCGAGATGCTGCATCTTCCCAGCCCCCTTTCTCCACAAGACATGTTCCCAAACAACACGAATATAGAAACGCTAAAACAATTCGAGCCAGATCTGTTACATGTAAACTCTCTCCAGTTACTATCCATCCGTAAACGATGCCGTCGAGTCTTGTCCCCATGTTCGTCATACCTCAGGTCGCACATCGCATACAACATGTAGCGTTGCCATCCCGATCCGTCACTTATAGTGGCACCTCATCTCGCACTCTGTATATCAACCTCGCTTATTTGCCGAGACAGATAACGCCGAGTGTTTTGTCTATCCCAGCTTGTTATCCAGTCATACTTGGATCTCAATCTGTAACTGCAAGAGTAAAGATAGGTTCGATATCATGATCTAACGTCAACAACAACTCAACTCCATAGAATGAAGCATTAAACAATATTCTCTAAAAGAAATATATATATACAATCCCGACAACTGTTCTTCCTATCCTCGAACAACAAAACTCATCCCACTCTCCACAGCCCAGCAATTACCCAAACAGGAAACCTCGAAAGCCACGACGTTGAAAACTCCATGTAACAAAAATTCACGGCAAATCCGTCGGCGGCGCCCCCAATATTTCCGATCCCCCGATTGGCAAATCAAGTCGGCCAATTGCGCTTCTCAACGGCCTTATCCCGCGCTTCTTTCACCGGGTATAAAAAAAAAGTTGCCGTCTACCGTTTAAGCCGAGGCTATATAACTCACACCTCATGTATCAATCACCAACAATTCGAATTTCATAATAGCTCCAAGGACTGAAAACCCCCGTAAAGCAAAAGTAAATAAATCACTGTACAAATTCCAGCATTACAAAATATATCAGTGTCATTTTTACATGCATATACCACATTTTCCTCCCCTCCCCTTATCAAAATCAACTGCCAGCCAGTCGCATCTCCTGCCAACCTGGGCTACCTCTGCGACACTATCCCAAACCACACACACAACCCGCCGCATGAACATCGCAAATCTCCATAGTTCATAGTCCCCCATTAAATCTGCCACAAATGCCCTCCCTCGCCGCCACGTTGCCGCGCAGCATGCTCCGGGGCCGAGATGCCCTCCAGCTCCAGTCTCGCCATGTGATTTTCGCTTCGTCTTTCAGCTGCGCGCTGCAGCAGCGCCGAGCCCGAGACGGGGGATCTCGTCTTCATCCTCGTTCTCCGTATCGTTCTTTGCACAGCTGTCGTGGCTCAAGCTCAACTATTTCAAGACCAAGGCCATCCTTTACGCCTCTGAAAACGACTTACACGACAACACAAACGAGAATGGCGTCTAAAAAAACCATGGTGGTGGTGAAAAAGGAGCCGCCTCTTTCTTACATGGAGCATCTAAGTCCCTCCGTATCATACTACATCCCACCAAATCCTGCATCCCTCGACAAGAATAGCAACAGCAACTCCAGCTCCAACGATCCAGAACTCATCCTGGTCCTCAGCTGGATGGGAGCCCGAGACGTCCACATAGCAAAATACATTGCCCAGCACCGCGCCCTCTTCCCATCCTCCCGCATCCTCCTCATCCGCTCCCCTGCATCCCACGTCTTCTGGCCGAGCCTCGCCCGCAAGCACATCCCGCCGGCCATCCGCATCCTCAAGCAATTCGCAGAGCCAGAGACCTTAGCAGCAGCAGCAGCCCCCAGCAACAACGGCGGAAACAAGCCCCGGGTCCTGCTGCACATCCTTTCCAACGGCGGTGTCAGCACCGCCGCCAGGATCCGCGAGCTCCTAAGAAAAGAGCTCGGCAGAGACGCCGCCGGGAACAGGCTCGTCATCCCTCGGTATGCCCTCTGCCTCGACTCTTGCCCGGGAAATTTCGTGTGGGAGAGCACGCATAGGGCTCTCCTCCAGTCTCTACCTCGCTGGACTTCTCCGCTGGTCCACATGGTCATTGCCGTTGCATGGCTGATATACAAGCTCCGTCTCACTCGGCCTGCTCAGAATCTCAACGCCGAAGCCCTCAGGAGAGGCAGTCTGCTCCCAAGGGAAACTCAGAGAACCTACCTTTACGGCACGGCAGATGCCGTCATCAGCTGGCGCCACGTCGAAGACCATGCGAAGAGGGCACAAGACTCGGGGTTCAAGGTGCGCAAGGAGAGGTTTGAGGGTGGAGAGCATGTGTCGCTCATGAGGAAAGATAGCCAGCGATATTGGCAAGCAGTCAAGGAGACATGGGGAGGGGAGGAGGTTGGATTGGAAGCTGAAATGCTAGCTAGGGATAAAGAGATGAAACAAGAAACAGTCATGGATGTGTAGATGGATGTAATGAGAGGACCAAAGCCACTATCGTACAAAGAAAAGGAAAGGAAAGGCGCTCTCTCGAATGATGGTTGTCCATAAATGTAGAAATATTCAGGATAGAACTAGACGTATAAACCGTGAAGCCAGTGAATAATACCCCAGGCATCTTTTGTGCCACAAAAGGTACCGATAAGTCAAAATTGATCATACCCAGTTTTGTTGAAGCCGTCCCCCATGGGCATCTCCTTCATCAGAGATGGATTCCTCTCTCCACAGTAGAAAAGAACCCATAGTTCCCGATAAATCATCACAACGCCGCCTTTTTATAATTAGGTATGCCGGTTGACGGTAGATAATGCAGATCCCAAAACAAAAAGAAATCGTGACCATGTGAAGGTCGTTTGTTTATAGCCGATGCCCCAAAACATCCTGTTTCAACTCCATCAACGCCCAGTATTGTACCCATCACACATGTATATCCCGAAACCGTTGTATTAGCCAAGGAGAGACGAAAAGGAAAAGGAAAGTAGTTGTACGCCACGCTCGCTCGCAAGACAGGTCGACTCAATCGACGCAAAGTGACAAGGGTTGGGTTGTATCGAGGGCCGTTCAAGTTTTGGCCTTTTTTCGTGAACTCGTCGATCTCTCTTCTGAAGCCCCCCGCTTCCCATGAGCTACAAGGCCTGGCTCTGCCTCTGCTCCCACCTCTTCGACATCACCAATTCCTTCATCCTCCTCGTTGCAACCGTCACACTCCTGGTCGAAGTGGTGTTGCTCTTGATAAACCCCTTTGGAGCAATCTCCAAAGATTCCGTTGTTTTTCGCCTCGAGACATGACAGCTGTTGTGTGAGATCCTCCCATATTTGCTCTTCGCCGCACGTGGTGCAAGTGCCGCTGAAAATGACCAGACGGCACATGACTGTGTTTTTGAAAGGGGTCGGTGTGGATGATTGTTAAAAGCAAAGCCCAGGAACTACGCCCAATTGCGACTTCCCATCAATGAACAGCTTTTGAGAAATTTCGATGATTCTGTAGCCGAAGGATAGGAAGAGCAAGAAAGTCTTCCTTGGCATGGGGGCAGTATTAAAGATTGGTCTGTAGGGACTAGGGAAACGGACATTAGCTCGAGCTGCCTCTCCAACTAACAACACATGAATTCATTCACATTGTGGGAAAAAACAAGAAGGGGGGGAGGATCCATACAGACTAATGAAATTGTGTTAGTAGGGGAATGTACACGGGCCTCCGTCCACTTGATCGAGAGAAACACTCGTAAATTTTCTTCTCTCCGTTGTCCCCTCTTTAGTCGGCAAATGGCGTTGGTTGATTCAATAAAAGAACACCGAAATTGTTTGTTGTACGAGGAGCCTGCGTCGTAATTGAGTTGGGTGCTACCAGGGTTGCACGGATGACAAGAAACGGTGTGCCTTGTCGTTCGTGTTGGCTCTTGAACAGGCGGGTCGCTGCATATAGCACCAGATGACGCCCTTCAGGAAGACAAGGTGAAGAAGAAGGAAATGAAGATCGTGAAGGAGAGGAAGAGGGAAAGAATTAGTGCATAAAATGGCGTTTCTTGTGTGGTGCGGAACAAAGTTTCAATGCGGAAAGCGATGAAGACATACCAGCCAACAACCACAAGCTCAAGAATGGATCTGTGTGCGTATACTTTGACACTCGAATCTCCCTCCCAGATGGACAAACTCGAAACAGAAATGACAAAAGACATCCATTGATTAAGAGCCCACCTGCATAGGTACAAACGCTGCTCCGCTCACTCGATATGGCCACAGCAGCACGACCGTCTGTCACTTGTCATATTCGGCCGAGCCCACCACGTAATTGATTGTCCAAATATGTTGGCAAATAGAGGGTGGGTCCCAGCTTGTAGTAGCTACAATGTTTGAACATCCAGAGCATACCAAGCAAGCTGCGTCGGCTAGGACTGATCAAGGTATCGATCGGAACAGACGGTCACCGGTCAGGTACGGGTACAGGTAGGGAGTCGAGTCCAACGGAGCCGTCTTCGCGAGACGAGACAGCGCCCAGCGTCCATCCATATCGCTGCTGATGTCCTTGGCCCACGCAATCTGGACATGCATGGAGAGATCTATCGTTTTTCCCAGAGGCGACTCTTCCCTTTTTTGTCCTATAGCGGGTTAGGAGGGGTGTGCTGTGTGTTTCTTGCAGCAAGAGTTGGCCTGTTAGTTGCATGCACGCACCAATGGATGTCTCAAAGCCCGCCGGACATCTCATCGAATGCGAGAACCTCTACCGCACTTGCGGCCTAGTATACTTTCTGTTACCGCTCTTAATGTATCTGCGTCCATTCTTTGGAGGGCTGTGACGCTATGGAGCGACTTGGCAAGGGTGCTACCCGTGTCTCCTCCCGTCCTGTCTTGTACTACGACAAGCACGGCTTGAGAGACACACTTGTGCGCACTCGCCACCTTGGATCTGAGTCGTCGAGAGGAAGACAAAGCTAGCCTCGACACAACTGGACTTTGACTGGACAAATAAAGTGCATCGAGGAGCTGCCACGAGCGTCACGGGTCGTCAAGGAGCAGCCGCCAAAGCCGCAGCTTGTTCCATATCCAGCCAAGGGATCGAGGGAAAGTCTAGAGAGTGGAACCGCAGGCGTCCGCCAGGGTTGCGGCCGGATTCCTTCCGCCGCCTCGGGCGGGATATAGCGTTGCGAGGCCCAAGATTGACCGTCATGTCTCCTCTTTCCATCAGCCTCCAGTCTGTGGCCTGAACGGCGTCCATGGCGGGCGGATGGACGGGACGAGAGGGGGAAGCTCGGCGCCACCATGCCTTTACGAAAAGTATCATTGATATTCACATCTTAATTCCGATTCACGGCTGCGGAGGCAGTGAGCGGAAGATCGACCAACAGATTAGCGATGAGTGAGAGGGTCAAGGAAACTGACAGGGTGATTCAGATGCCCCCGAGAGTGGAGAGGAAACAAGAGGCCAGGCCAGGGGTCTTTGTCGTACACATTTTGCCAGCCTGCATCTGGCATCTGCTGCCAGCTATTGACGGCTACGTTCATTGGCCAGAGGCTGCAAATTGGAGCTGCGATGCACGAGCACAAGTTCGGATGGGGGATGACGGAAGCAAAATGGCTGCGTTTACAGGCACGTTGGTACGATGTAATATTTGGGTACGGATACAGCACCTAGTACCTTCCATACAAAGAATCACTTAGTCATAAGCACGCCTATCGATACCTCAGGTAGGCGTGTATCTTCACTTCCACTCGCTTATGCATTGGATCATATATCGAATCCATATAATATCAACTCATCATATGTACTCATATTCACACTCTTACTCTTACACCATCAGCACAGACTACCTACGATACCAAGCTAAATCCCGCCCCTGATTCACCACGGCCAGATGTCATTCTGCCGCCTCTTGTCTCTCACCCGTTTCCCATCATCGCCGACAAGCATCGCCGCATGTCTCTCGTTCCTTGTTCGCCGTGCACCAGGAGCGGACGCTTCCTCTCTCTCAACCGTCTCCAACGGCCCAAGAACCGGTTCATCGTCTCGGCTATAAAACAAGCAACAGGGCCAGAAAGCAGCATAAACGAGTCACATGCAGCCCGGCCTTCTGCGGCCAGGTGAAGCGGCCCGGCCATTGTCACGATTCATGGGAGGCTGGACGATGCCAGTAACCGTCCAAGTGTGTGCGTGTATTTACAAGGGCTACCAGCGGGAAGCAGTCTTCCGCCCCCAAACTACGACTGCAGACGACATGAGACGGTGACTCTCTCTCTGCATGCATTCGAAAATTAGGGCACGTATTTAGCCCTATAGCAGCTCTCGGACAGATAGCCCTTTCAATCTGCTTGCATTGCATACGCATGTGCATTGCATATACACGACCTCGACGTGAAAGGTTTCGGCGTCCAGCTCGCAAAGCCCGAGACAATCCTTCAGATCCGCAGGCAAACTTGGCTTCCGCCATACGCGCCCGGGCTCCTCTTCTGTTCAAAATCAAAAAGTGGCTCTTGATAACATTGACGCCCTTGTCTACGGATTGCAGGCAAGAGAGATGTTTCTTCTCAGGCACATAATATCCTGGCATCTACATACAGTCAGACTCCATGACCAGCTCCTCGCAAAAAGGGAACAAAAGTCGATCGCCAGGGATGCTCGATGCTCCAGCCCACACCGCAACTAAGATAGACATTAGGATGGCAGGAAAAATGACAGGTAGCCTACAGCTACAGCAGGAAGATGCTCCCTGTGTGCCGCGATTTGTACAGCCATTTCTTAGCCGGCCGGTTGTGCACATACTATTCGTACACGATGTGCATACATAGCATGGACGGCTACTCAAGGTACGCGTACAAGTATGTATCGTATGTGTGGATATTCTCTCTGATTTGACAGAGCTACTACAACATCCCCATCAATGCCCGCATACGAGTATACTCGCATCAATCACATCGCGTCTCCAGACTCCATTACCCTCAAAACTCATCTCACACCGGCTCCTCGCCCCAGCACCACCCGATTGGACGCCTCTCACTTACCTTCCTCTCCCTTGTCCCGCATGCATTTCATCTGCATCGCATAATGCATCTCGACCCTAAAACCCCCAATCGCAGTCCCTCGCCAGGGCCTGCCTACCAGCCGCACATGCAAGTTGCCTCGACTAGCAGGATCGAGGCCCTGTTGCCTGCAGGCTTCAATCGCAAATATTTGCGGCAAACAAGAGTAAGACGGGGATATCTTTTCAGCTCTTTGGCATCCCTGTCAGACGGACCCATGATGATCGCCCTCGTGGAGTGCTTATGTATGATGTACTCGTATTTGTACTCGTATATACGCTCTTGTTCTTTCACAATGGCAGTTGTATTATTTGATGTAGCGAATTATGCTAATATACAAACCGTGGCAACTCTTTTCAACTCCATGCCGCTCTTCGCCGCTCCTTTCATCAGCCACAAGCGGAAGCACGGCCAAGTTCCAACGTCAAGACATCGCATCGCATCGCACCACAACAGATGCGAGAAATGTCAACTTAAAAAAGATAAAGAAGATAAAACACGGGGCAGAGATGCGCTGGAACATCTGTGCAGGACTAGGTGATCATAGGCCAAAAACAGCAACGTCCTTTCGTCACTCGACTATGTCCTAGAATTGTGTCCGAATGGTATCCGTAGGCAATGAGGAGTCCGGCTGGATTACGTAGATTGCGTAGCAGATAGGAAGCGACATCAAAGATCCAGTAGCTTTCTCTTTTTCTCTTCATTTTCTTTTTCTTTTCTGCTTTTTTTGTTTCTTCTTCTTCGCTTTTCTTCTCTTCGTCATTCTGCTTCTTCAGTGTTGGCTTGTCGCCGCAAGTCACCTGCTTTGTGACATATTGAAGCCGACACAAACCATATCCTAGCATCATCATCCGTCCACGGAAAGGATTGCCTTGATAGATATGTATGTCAGGAAATAAATACGTCACTCTCGCAGCAATACGCCAGAGTCGCCGATCCATGGTGAGCAACATATCGGCATGTCAAAGCAAATCCAAAAGTCACAGCGCTGGAGAATCCACACCCAGTTGCAACATCCAGACTCAGAGCAATGAAGTCTGTCACCTAGCTCTGTCAACTTGTCATCCGGTTTTCCAGGGACATTGACCTCAGGACTATGATTGTACTGCGGCAATACGGGAGTCAAGATCATAGTAAGCAGGCATGGGCGTCGCTTGCACAACCAGCATGTCAGGTCTCCGTGTCAGACGGCCATCAGACAAAGAGAAAAAGGGGGTATACGTTCATCATATTAAACGGGGCCGTAGAATCGAACAGAAATATTCAGCGATCCTCGAGAGTGAAAGAAGGGAAAATGGCGGGGTATAAAAAATTTGGTGAGTACAGACGTGGACTCCATAAAATAGTGTCATATAGTCGTGGGCTTTTTTGTGTGTTTGTGTGTTTTTTTTCTTGTTCAAGTGAGATTAAAGTCGGGAAGAAGAGCTTCGGGGGTGGTGCTAGTCAAGAAAATCATGGCATCTTCAAGGGGTGCTGAGTCTGCGAGTTTATTAGGCCAGCATCCAGTGTCAAGGTCACACCCAGTCACGAAAGCACGCGGCTGCTTGCAATCAAAACACATGCAAGCTTTACTGGGCTCCGGGGGGAGGGGCACCGGCAGGAGGGCCTCCGGAGGGAGGTGTCGCCTGTCCCCCCTGTTGCTGCTGCTGGTACATCAAGGACTGATACCACAGAGCGACATAGTTTGATAGCCACCATCTAGCGACATGAGTCAATAGGGCTCAAGACAGACTCAGCGTCAGATAGAAAACACTTACATTGGGCATACGGATCTGAGCCGTCGGCTGAAGAAGACTGGGGAGGTTGGTTAGTAGACGAGTCGGGACCCTGCTGGGAGTAGCTCGGTCGATCATCCTGCGGTCCGCGACCTCGGCCGCCGGGGGGGCCACCGCTACCGCTGCTCTTCTGTCGCTGCCCATGCGTTAGTACTGACGTTTGTTGAAGTTTGTTGAAGGACCATGCAAGGTGTCTGCCTGTCATCAACTTACCACTGCTTCTACTTTCTCGTCAATGGCTTGCTTAGCACGCGCGATACTATCACGGGTTCCAATGAGCGCAATCTCCCGCTGGACTTCGCCGGGGCCTGAGGATTGAGCCACATTGATCTTGCATCCAGTGCTGTTTTGCATCTCCCGAATGGTCTCACCCCCTTTGCCGATGATCATACCTACTGCATCTGACGGGACGTAAATGGCATCGTTGATCTTGTCAGAAGAACCGCCGGAAAATTCTCTCGGCGGTCCATCGTTGCGAGCAGCGCTGGGGGCTTCTTGGTACCAGAGGCCGGACCATCGCCCCGGCTGTCGCTGTCCACAATTTCCATGATGAAATCCTTGGCCCGAGCGGCGGCCTCGCGACTACCAATGAGATTAACGGGACGCAGACCGTTGACACTCTTAGATTCCCCAACAATGTTGATGTGGCAGCCAGATCGCTCCTGTAGATCCCTGATAGTCTCGCCTCCTCGTCCGATGATGAGGCCGACTGTGCGATCCGGAACCATGATTTGCATATGGTCCTCGCCATCCCTCAAAGCCGCTGCTCCGCCTCGAGCAGGATCACGAGGCTTCTCCTGGGCGCGGTTAAGGGCTCCCATTCCACTATCTTCGATGATGCGATTGATAGCTGTCTTGACTTCGGCACGACGAGCACGTGGGCCAGTGATCTTGCACTGTCGGAAGGGACCACCATCGGTAGCCGCCAAGAATTGGACACGGCAATTGGTGTCAGCTTCGATCCGTCGCAAATTCTCTCCTTGGCGGCCGATGATGAGGCCAACCAGACTGGACTCTATCTGAATCGTCTCGGAGTTGTCATCACCACCTCTCAGAGGAGATCTTTCTCGGCCGGCGGCGCCGCCACGAGGGGAAAAGGTGCGCCCACGTGATGGGGGAGAGTAGGAACGCTCGCGATATTCTCGACCCTGAGGAGCCGCACGACGATCGTCCCGGTATGAGCTGCCATTATGATAGTCGCCGCCGCCGCGAGGAGGAGATCGTGATCTGGATCGGCGGAAAGACCTGTCAGAGGTTCTCGACTCTGCGCCATAGACAAGCGGGCGGTCGTAAGGCGTAATGCCCTTCTCAGTCGCATAGGCTCTCGCCTTGGAAATAACATCGTCAAAGTTCATCGTGCCCGAGTTGACAGGTCGAAGAGCGCTCAGGTCGACATTGCCGCTGGAGGCGGGAGCGGGCAGGGCAGAGCCGGGAGGAGCAAAACCCGCGACGCCTGGGGGCGGGGGTTCATACGAGGCTGCTGAGCGCTGCCAGGTGGTGCTGGGTATGCGCCAGCAGATGCGGGCGGCGTCTGGGTCGAGGCTGACGACGGAGGCCTTTGGGAAGCTGATGCGCGCGGTCAGTTTGGGGTCTGGGCTCCATCACAGGTTTCTGGTGTCTCACCAAGCGCGGCCAAGATGCTCTGGATATCAGGATGCGCAGGCTCGGCCATGGCGACGGATTATTGCAGTATAGAGTGCAGTGTATGTATTTTCCAAGCCGGTAGAAAGCCGCTGTGAGAATACGGTACAGCGCGATTGACTGATGGGCAGAAAACGTCGGTAACCGGGGGTCAATGGCAGATTGAGAGCCGGAGCGAACGAGCGAGCGAGAGTACAGTAACAGCAACAGTAGGTGGATTGATTTGATTAACACAGCATAGGCAATGTTCACAGATTGGACACGCGCGCAATTTTAAAAACCCGGCGACCCAAATTGTAATCAACGTCGTATAGCCACTTGCGATCGGATTGGTATGGTATCTCGCTGGACACAATGCGACTTGCGAAAAGCAAGGTAGAAGATGGATTCAGGCACTATTAGTTGGATTTTGCGAAGAAAGAGCGAGAGCGCAGCCTTTGTCGGACCAAGTATACAAAGCCGTCCAGGCGGTCGCAGCGCTAATCCCGAGAAGTCGCCTCACTCAAAGCCAGGTGAAGACAAAGGGCGCTTTGTCGCTGAGCCTGTGGATAGTGGTTGCCTTGAGGCTGGAAGATGGTGGAAGGACTGGCGATGGCCATGATATTGATGCAATTTTTCGTGTAGTTCAAGGCGACCGGATTAACGATGCGCCGGGGCAAGTTTGGGGTTGGACCGTTACAGTAGAGCGTTAGAGCGTTAGAGGCGGGACCCCAGTCGCCGTTCGCCGTTCTGGTACCTGACAAGACTGGACTGGGTGACAAAAAAGGCCTCTCGAGTACGAGTAATATTACAGCAATGCTCAACTACTGCTTTCGTCCTCGGCGCTCCGTTCGGAATACCACCCTGGCCTTAGCCGTAATTGACACGGCCTGGGGACTCGACGCTCGACTTGGCAGAAGCTAATCTCATGCTGCATTCGACAAGTTGCTGTACTGTAAGTGGCGAGCGTGAGGAGCGGGTACGAGTCCCTGCAGCTTGATCTAGGTGCCATCCAAGGTCCCTTGACTTACTCGTAAATCACACTCGGCCGATGCAAATTGGAAGTGTAATTTCATTCTGCCAGCCAGCCGTTTACCTAAGTGAGGAGGCATGGATGACAATGACACCATGTGATTGATTGATGCTCAGGCCACGAGACGCGGCTATCGCGAAAGCTACACTATTTGATTTGCACGCTTCTGCTAGGTACCGTCCTGCCGAGCAGGCAAGGTTCGTCGGCAATCCATGGAGGTTCAGTTCAGTTCAAGCTCAGCAACGGACAAGCAACAAGTCACATGCGTCGACAGGGGCACTTGATTGAGACAAGCTGCGGAATTGGCTGCCCGCGTACTCGTATGAATTGTCTCTGCCCGTATTTACTGCCCGTTCAGTGGTCGCCGGTACCCGGAAGGTCTTAGTAGGTAGCGCGCTATTCACTTTTTGAAAGTATTCGTACGGTGACATGAGAAAAATCCTTCCATTCGGGTCTCAAGTCTTTCCCGAACGCTATTGATTACGCGCGCCGCCGAGTCTAAGCCGCACCCATTATGCTTTTTTGGTCCGGTAGCCACGGAATCTTACTCGTATAAGGTCAGCCAACGGTGGGCTGGATCGGGTTTTTGTGTGCTTTTTCTTACGCGTGGCCGTCCTATTAAATACCTGAAGGGACCGTTGGTCAACTGACTCGTGATTCTCGTCATATTTGTTGTATAGACTTCACACTCGTTTAATATGAGATATCGCCCATGAAACTGATTGGCTTTTTCACTTGACTTTGCGACGAAGAAGAAGAAAAGCATTGTTCGTTTTCAACGTGCCACCCATCGCACGTTTCATCATTTGATCCGCAAACGATCCCGAGCTACCCATCGATCGGCTTCCGGCGTGGAGCAGACAACCGAGTAGCAATATGTGCACACGCAACGTCATCGAATATCGCTGCAAGCATCAGATCTCGAGAGGAAACACGCGTTGCTACCGCGACGATTGCCCCGGCAGGGTTGACGACCTCTCCTACGACACCGAAGACTGCCCCCAATGCGAAGGCCACAAGAGAGTCCAATCTGCGCGATGGTGTCCCATGGGTTGCTCATGCAAATGCGTGGTCATGTAGGACCAGGTCGCTGAGCGGGGACAGAATAAATATCAGAAGCCTGTCGAGATGTGCTTGTGCGACCGGAACGAAGCAGAGTCAGTCGGTGTACGATGTCGACTGAAGCTGTGTCGCTATATCGAGAAGCAACGGCTTTGTTCACCAAGTCCATCTTAGGACAGCAAAAGCAACAATATCGGCAAAAAGAAGGAAAGAAAAAAAAACTCAGAACATTATATCGACATACTCACCGCGAGATATTGTTATTTACCTCTTTGAATATTTTTGCTATACCAGTCGGATCTTCGGCATGTTCGGTTTTGGTTTTGGTCTGGAAATGACCGCTGCTATGCAGGTGTGGTATAGATGATGATGTGACGATAAAACGTGCTCATTTAGCTGCATGTGGAGGAGACGAGGATGAAGAATGACGACGATATAAAAGCAAAGAAAGCATATAATTGGATACGAATTTTTTTGAATTTTTATATCTCTACCTGGCACTACCTTAAATTATAAAAGTTGAGCGTCAATCTTATCAGCATTTACATCAGATCACAAGCGTCTCTTCGGTAGCACGCTACTGCATTGTCTGTTCATGCTTAGTAACCCAATGTGACACGAAATCTATGCATCAAATCCCCCCAAATCTAAACTCCGTACACTCGCAGTTCGGCTCCCATTACCCCGTTTACGACAACCACTGATGGACCTCTCGATTCCATCAAGACCAGGATTGCAGGCTGATCACTGCTGGCCCCCACCTGGGGAAAGCTTGCCGGCTAAAGCGCCGCCTAGCTGCTGACCAGACCAGACCAGACGCCTTTTAGCCACCGCTGCAGCGCCTCGCTACGAGATATTAGCTCCAAGCAGTAGCCTGGACTGCTCCACGGCCACTGAGCCACACGTGGAATGACACCCGCAAGCGCTAAAAGCCGCACTTCTGCAGGGCCTACAGGGGAGCTGCTGGCCAATCCCACCGCTCTCTGGCCGTCGTCTGCGAATCCCCAGCGTAGCATCCGCAACTTCTCCAGGTTCCCTCTCCGAGACATCGCCATTCGCTGCCAGACAAGTTCGTCAGTTTGTCGAGCTCTGTGATTCTGCTTCGCCATGGCCAAGAAGGCGCGTCAAAGAATCAGCTATGGTGAGACTCCCCGCCTGCATTTCCGCCATCTGTCCACTCCATTCCGTTCTTTTCCTTTCCTTTGCAGTCCGGACTGCACACAAGCTGCTTGTTAATGAGCCCACCCCGCACGCGACCGACGGCCCAGATCAGACGAACCACAGCTCTCGTGCGAACTCTTGGGAGATGGACCATGCACAACGGCGCCGTTGACGAGAATCTGGTTTCCGACTGCTAACCGTCTCTTCCCAGTGCTCGAGAATGCCAAATCCTCGGCAGGCGGCCATCGCCTCGGCGTCAATGGCCTCGCCGTCGATGCGGACAACGCCATCCTGTAAGCCATGTTGCGTCTGCCAGTATCTGTGCTGTGGTCGAGCAGAACAGCTTCGCTAACGTACGCCCTCTCTCTCCAGCTACTCTGGTGGCCGAGATGGTATGATTTGCGCCTGGGATCTGAACCTTGACCTACGGCACCGAAACGACATCATCGACGATGCATCCGCGAAACCAAAGTCGACCACGACGTTCCGAGCCCAGACACAGGCGCATATGCACTGGATCAACGACCTCGCTCTAGCACAGCACAACACCGCCTTAGTATCGGCATCTTCCGATCTCACTGTCAAAGTGTGGCGACCACACTCTCAGGAAGATAGCACCCGCGCCCAGAAGATTGGAGAGCACGACGACTACATCAAGTGCGTCGCAACGCCGCCAAGCGATATGAATGCCAACTGGGTTGCCTCGGCGGGCCTGGACCGCAAAATCTGCCTCTGGGATCTCAATGGCGGGGGCAAGACGCTCGAGGTCAACGTCAAGGGCGAGGAGACGACCGAGAAGGGATCTGTCTATGCTCTCGCCGTCGGTCGCAACCTCATTGCCAGCGGCGGCCCAGAGAAGACGGTCAAGCTCTACGATCCTCGTACTGGCTCCAAAGTCTCCAACCTCGTCGGCCATATAGACAATATTCGCGCCATCCTAATCGACGACGTCGGCGATACCATATTGAGCGCCAGTGCCGACAAGACTATCAAGATGTGGAGTGTCAAGGGCGGTCGTTGCATGTACACGTTTACAATGCATGACGAGAGCATCTGGTCTCTGTATTCGGATGACCCTCGCCTCGGTATCTTCTACAGCAGCGATAGGTCGGGTCTCGTCGCCAAGACCGACGTACGAGGTAGCCTAGAGGACATGGATGATGGACTGAGTCTCGCTGTTGCACAGGAGCATTTCGGTGTCTCCAAGGTTGTGGCTGCAGGCGGTCACATCTGGACAGCTACGAACCGATCGTCAATTAACCGCTGGGAAGACGTGGACACAGGCGCCAACCTGCCGCTTCCCGAAGAGTACCGCCGTCAGCGCGCAATGTCAGCTGCGTCCAACAAGACAAGACAATCAACGGCAACTACTCAGCCGCAAACGAATGGGTCGGCCAAGAAGGAAAAGGAGATACCCGCCGAGTCGATTCTGAGAATATCCAACACAGCCACCTTCCCGTCGCGCACGCCTCTGGACCCAGAACCAACCCCCGGTAATGACGGCTTATCAAGAAAGAATTCGGAAGTGGTCGTGGAACAACCCGAGCCGGAAATTAAGCCCATCCACACCCTGCCAGTAGAGACAATTGAAGGTCAATTCGGCCTTTTGAAGCACAAGCTACTCAACGATAGGAGGAGGGTCTTGACTTTGGATACGGCTGGCGATGTATTGCTGTGGGATTTGATCAAGGTATGCCTAACCACAACCCCTTCATTGCCGCTGTGCTTTAAGGTGGTCCCATGCTTACAGCTATGCAGTGTAAACCTATTCAGAGTTTTGGAAAGCAACATCTCGAAGATGTCGAGAGGCAGGTCAATACGCGAGAAGCAGTGGCTCCCTGGTGCTCAGTTGATTTGAGCTCTGGCAATCTCACTGTCGTCTTGGAGCCCTTCAACTGCTTCGACGCCGAGGTGTACGCTGACGAACTCGAATTGGACGAGCCCATTGAATTCAGGGATGATCAAAGAGGTAAATAACAATGCCCTGTTCGTTCTCCAAATCTATGTTCAACTAGCTAACATGATGATCCAGTGAGCCTCGGCAAATGGATCCTACGGTACTTGTTTGCCAATCTTATTGACGAGGAAATCCGACGAGACGAGTCGCATCGCTCAAAGCTGAACGAGGGTGTAGAGAAAAGACAGGCTGCCACCCGGGCAGAAGCGCCCACCTCAATCGTCATTCCCGGGCCTGGCATTGGAGCTATGTCAGATCAGCTCCTGACACCACGCGCGATTGCTCCTCATCTTCAAGTGACCACCCCTGGTCTGGCGATTGGGCTGGCGTCGCCTGGTGTCCAAATGACGCTCCAAGGCGTGCCAGAGGAAGCAGTTGCAAGCCCTTTGGAAAGGGAAGCTTCTCGTCCCTCGGCTGAGAACGACTACTTCACAGCTGGTATTGCGCCAGCTGGTGGCACCGCGGCTGCTCCTGCGGCGGCAGAGACATCAGAACCAAAAACGTCTACGGATAATAGCAACGAGAAATCCAAGGAGAAGGAGAAGGCTGCCGACAGTAAATCACCATTCAGCAGAAAGTTCCGCATGTCATTCAGCTCCAAGAGAATCGGCCGGTCGGCATCTCAGGCAACACAAGAGAAGCCCGTCGTTGTGGACGACAAGGCCGACGAATCTGAGTCTTCTTCCAATCATGAAAAGGAGGTTGATGACAGCTTCTTTGGCGTGATCCAGAAGATCCGAAACGAATATGATAAGCAAATTGCCGAGTCTCCCGATAAGTTCGTCGAGACGCGAGTAACGCCGAGCTTGCCATCCGACACACCCGTTTTGAAACTCCCTCTCGGGACCAAGGTTATAATACAGGAGGAAACCTCTGGTGGCAGTGCAAACCTGTACCAAGGGACGGTGGAGAATCTCGGCAGAGATGCCGATATCATCGAGCAAAAAGCGCCCATGTGGCTCGGTGACGTGTTACTGCAGAACCAGATCCCCCTGAAAGACCCTGTCAAGATATCCTTTGTCTTGCAACCTATGGGCAACCTGCCTCCTATCGCGACGGATGGTAACAGCCGTCTAAACGCTAACCGGATGCTGCGGGTGAAGAAGATTCTGGGCTATGTTTCTGAGAGGATTGAGCCGGAGCAAGAGGAGGACCCCAACGCGCTCAAGCCCGAAGAGTATCTCGAACTGTATTGCAATGACCAGGTAAGTACACCCACAACCATGTTTTTAGTATTCTTCGTCTCCGGGTCTCAAGTGACTGACGCCAAACCTCTACTATAGCTACTTCATCCAACAATGAACCTGGCCACGCTCCGGACCCACGTCTGGAAGGGCGGAAGCGACATTATGCTCTATTACAAAGCCAACGGCCGCAAAGAGATTCTCCCATTGCCAACAATTTCTAGTACACAGTCGGCGGACGCGAGCGTACCACCAGTCCCACCACTGCCCACAGGAGAGGCGGCGACTGAGACTACCAACGGTGTATAATTGTGAACGGCAACGCAATTGTTTGTTATACCTTGTTCTGTGCTTTCTTTTATATATCAGATCCCTGACAGCGTCACGTTAAAAATGATTTTTCTTCTTTCTTCTCTCCTTGATCTATAATTTATGTCCGCGCCTCGAGATATATCGCTATCTTCTAAACAGTTGTTTCTGTCGTCTATCTTCATGTCGTTACTATACAAAATCATTATGGATGGGGGGAAGAGGATATACAGTATTGATACGCTGGTCTATTCATACAAAGAGCCCTCCTAATTCTTGTTCCTGTTTATACAGCCAAGTTGATACATATATATATCCCCGTCGCCATAGCGCCGATCTATATAGTCCCATTTTGATTCTTGTTTCCCTTTTTTAATTCCTACTTTCTCTGAAAACTCCGTGACGTTTTTTTGGTTTATGAGCTTATGCTGTTCATGGTGTTGATGACCCATTGGTAGCTCCCCAGGAATATCGCGCCGCCAATAGATATCCACGTCACCCGCGGCGCGATGCCAGCAAAGAAGGGCCGCACGCCCTCGTCCCTTACCATGCGCCGGAACACGTCGCCCACGGAAACCCGCTCCTTGGACAGCATGACCCTCGTCTTGAGCACGTCGAGCGGCGTCGTCGACGCGGCGGCCACGCC
>PNRQ01000331.1:0-31139 GCA_003439915.1 Trichoderma atrobrunneum | reverse complement strand
AATTGGAGGGTGGGGAGAGTGAAGGTGTTGTAGCTGGGTGGGAGATTGGAGGCCATTGTGGTGATGAGTTTCTGTCTGTCTCTCTAGATGGATAGTGAAGATATGAGATGTGAGGATCTTGGTGTTGAGGTCGATGCCGATGTGAGGTATGTAGAAGATGGGAGGTTTGAGATGGCTCGATGCGAATTGAGCGCGTGGAATGAGAACGATAATGATTAAATGAGACCTCGGTATATAGGGCGCGAAATAAAGTCAATGGCGGATGAGATGAGGTGAGATGTGAGATTCATTATCTTGTCGATAGATAGATATTCGTCGTTCATACACAAAAGCTCATGATGACAGTCTGCAACGCGTTTGCCGTGGACCTCGGCTCCCCACACTCTGCTGCCGTCGAGCTATGTCCTTTTAGGCCTAGCCTTCAATGTTGTACTTCGGTACTCGGGTAGGTCTCCACCAACTTGGAGCCTCGAGATTCGGATTAGTTGGATCGAGTTTGCATGCGATTAGTGGAATTTTAAGGTTTGCGATTGGTATAAGTCGCTTTTGTAATGTGATATGCGAGTCGATTTTCTAGTGATTTATCTAGTGAGCCTCTCTTATCTATCTACTAATGCAGCCGTATCACCACTATGAATAAATAAGGACGTCTCCCCTATCAACGAAGTTTATGGCATGGAAGGAATAAGAATCGAGTAGAGCCGATAATACAGGCAGACTGTTATCATTATCCATCAAGGTAGTTCACGAAGAAGTAACTGAAGCCTAGTAGAATATTCTAGATTAAATAGTATAACGCTGTTGCCTCAAATATCGCCGATCATGGAGCGGTAGTATTGATATCAGTGAGCACTTAGGCATGTGAAATCACGACACTGCTCCTGCTTCCATGATTTATTCTGAAACGGAGAAAAACTGTAAACCCATGGCCGCGTAATCAAAGCCTCTCTATGTAACTGTACTACAATGCAACAGAACCTAAATTTGGGCTCAACAATTGTGACCTATTAAGTACGAGAGCTGGTGGATTTAATAGTTCGAGATTCTTATCCAAGGGCATATCTCATATCAGCTTCAACCCCAACAGTGGAGGGTATCTTCAAAGTTAATGGAATCCACATGAATACAACGCAGATCGATGTTGATATACACCGTGAATATGCCGAGAGGGAGAAAGATGGCGTGGATATCTGGGCCGATATGGAAAGCCTAATGCTCTCTGGGTTTGGAAGCTCAAAAGAGGTATTCCGTGGGCCCAGTCTCGCCCTAAAGTATAATCACACGAGCAGTATAAGTAAATCACTCTCCCATCCGAAAAGAGACAGGCCCTCTTTTTCTCTTCGCATCAAGCAGGGGTCCTAGCCTCATTGGAAGCCATATTCGCACCGATTGGGCGAATTATTTGGGTCTCGGAGGTGATCAAAGAGCCCTTGCTCCGAAATCCCATTTTATTTGTCTCTTGACTTGTGTTAATGCTGTAGTGCAGAATGTTCCAACGAAAGCGAGGGACTTGAGTCTTGGAGATCACATCTCAGATCATCTAGCACGAAGCCAAGTTTTCCCTCTCCACGGCAGCCATGTTGAAGCAGAGCCCCAAACCATTCAATCATACCACATCTCACGGGATCTACAGCCATAACTTGAGCAGCTACAGGGATCAATAGACACCTCGCAAGTCCTCAATATGTTTTGGCTATAGGTACACTCCGCAAGCATCTCCTTTGTTAGTTTGGTACTCTTCAGGATGTGAGTGGCAAGTTGATGACAATCAATACCAAGCTACAAAGTACATGCTGGCGGAGTGTACCTATGTGTGCGGCCGTTAGGGAAGATGACGTGGGGGGCATATTGGCACAGGGGGAAACAAACGACTTGGCCAATGAGGAATGAACTAATGATGGGATCAGGAAGTCGACGGACCGAATCGGACTCAGGCGGCAGGGCTATGCGATCGAATTCTCACGAGTTAAACGGAGCCACAGCTGTCTAGTATAAGTGCTCATGACGAGAAAGATGGGAAAGATGAGAATTCGCCTCATTGTCCTCCGGCCTCTTGTGGAGCCAAACCAGCTTCGATTGCCTGCCTAGCTGCCGCTATTCCCATTCTGCCCAATGGCGTTTAATCGATCGATATATTTGTCCTTTAATCGTCTTCTCCCTTTGCGCCTTGATACGTTGTGGCTTGCAGCGTGTGAAAAACAACCTTGGAAGTTTCCCATTGTAGACGTAATTGCACCGAGACCCAAAAATAGCCCCATTTCTGCTTACCTAACCAGTCTGTAACGCGTGCTATAAAACGTGCCTGCCCCAAACAGGCTAGACCCGCCATATCAGCCAAGTACCTTGGACCACTATTTAGGTCCAGAGATCCCAGATTCCTAGCGGCAGCGATCCCTCTCCACTGGGATTTTGCCAGTGCATTTGCATTTGCATCTGCATCCAGCCACTCTCTCCATCTGACCTGACCTGGCATGCATCCCACGCAGTTCCGGTCGCAATGGTTTATGAGTGGGAGAAGCACAGGGAAGTCATCTTCCGGCTGTATATCCAAGATGGCCGGTCCTTGAGTCAGGTCATGGTTCAGCTAGCCAGCGAGTATAGCTTCAGGCCCAAGTAAGTTAAATCGGCGAGTCCAGTTCCCCCATCAACCACAGCACCTTCTGCGTGTCGTGGATCATCAAGCATCGTGGGACGTAGTTGGCGGCAGCGGAAACTAACATTCTGTTGTAGGAAACGAGCATTGCAGGATCAACTCAAGAAATGGGAGTATCTCAAAAGACAGCACCAAGTCAAGCCCGACGTCCCGCAGGATCGGGTCAGGGAGCTTTGGGAGCGGAACTTGTCGTGGCAGCAGATAGCCCAACAGCTTCAACAAGAGGGCTTTCAAGTGACTGAACAGGAAGTCGCCAAACTGGGCAAGGCCATGGGATTATACAATAGGCAAGGGGCCAGAGCTAGGTCCAAGTCTACGAGTTTTGATGGCGCTTACTCGGGAGATGAATCCATGGTGCTTCGCCGTGATTCAACTGCATCATCAATTGAGTATTTTACTTCAAGATCCAGGGAGCCTGGAGATGCGTTGAGTCCAAACAGGATCACGGGGCATTCTCTGCGTCGTCGCAAGTCTGAAATGACGCTTACGGCGGCTAAACGCATGCTGGGAATGGATGACGAACAAATTGCGCGACTCCGTATTACTTTTACGGCTATCTGCAACCGCCTCGGTATTCGCTCAAAATCCCACACGACTGAAAAATGGGATGAAGCAATAAGGGACCTGTTGCATGAGCACCCTGAATTATACCCCAGAGTGGGTACGTCCCCTGAGAATGTCGAGAGAAACATGAAAGCCCTGCATATCATGTGCAGAAATTTTGCGAAAACAGAGCGTTTGGGGCCAAAGATGACGCAAACAGACGCCAAGAATGCCTTGGGATTAAATCCTGAGGAGGCTAGGGTGGCACGAGAGATCATGATTACCCTTCTAAAAACAGGAGGGTTCGGAGACAAGCTCGCTGTGACGCCCACGCCTGATGCTTGGGAGTTGTTGATGGACCATTGGGGCACCCGGTACGACAAGATTGGCAGGGCCAGGGCCTTGATCGAATCAGGTAACGATCCAGACGAGAAGAAACAAAAGGCATTGGTTGTGTTGTCGCGGGACGTCTTGAAAAGGCTCCGCGATGATCGCCCTTCTCGACAGGCCAAAAGGAAGAGTGTCGACGACATGAATACGCTGCACTCAAAGCGTCCTCATGTCGACAATACGGACGTGAACCTGTACGCTGGGGAGTTGGAAACCCAGCCACAGCAAAATCCTCAGTCGTCTTTTGATGGAGCAGGCGTGGGAAATTATTCACCAATGAACACTTTTGATAATGTGCCTGAGAGTCCGTTTACTTTCCAGGCAACGTCGAGCCCTGACACCGGCAGCATGAGTTCTTATCAGCCGGTTCAGCCTTCATCTGGCAATCGAATCTTTCCCTTGG
Organism: Trichoderma atrobrunneum; assembly: GCA_003439915.1. Taxonomy (NCBI): domain Eukaryota; kingdom Fungi; phylum Ascomycota; class Sordariomycetes; order Hypocreales; family Hypocreaceae; genus Trichoderma; species Trichoderma atrobrunneum. Next base: position 27,150 of record PNRQ01000331.1, on the reverse strand, counting down.
TTGAAACACAGATATACGGTTTCCACGGGCACGCGAATATGTCGGTACCCGACATGTCACAGTATCAGCCTCCTCCTGAGGCTCCGCTCCCCGGATTTGCGCACGCGAGCTTCACGGGTGCTCCCTATGCCACTCAGTCGCATGGCAATGCGTCACTCCATGCAGTGGCTTCAGGGCAGTGGACCGCCGCTGACACTCTTGGCGTGCTTGGGGGGCCACTCAACGACGGCTCTGACGGTACTATGACGCTCGCCAATGGCCAAGGTCACTTTGAGCCCAATGCATGGGCTCAGGCCATGTATGGAACGGCACCTGGGTTCTTGTAACAGCAGGCTTGATGCTTCGCGAGCCTTGTTTTTTGGGTGAGCAATCCAAGGGAAGAGATACACTGCTGCGACACGTTGGAGAGGTGTTTGACCCCAATTCGCCGGTCAACTTTGGCAACAAAGTGATACGCGACTGAGGATCCTTGAATGACGACTTTTGTTGTTGCCGACTTGGCTTGACATTGGGCACAGAGTATCGTCTGAGCAATGCCGCTTTGTCTGGGAGTGAGAAGGGCCCGATCTTTTGTTTCTTTCTCTTTTCTTCACCTCTTGTCTCTGCTTGTCGTTACTTGTTTCTTTTTCGCCTATGTTTTGTTTCCTTCTTTTTGGTCATCCCCCTTTTTATTTTGGACTTTACTTGATTTCGGGTTTTTGACTCATAACGCACGCATGGAGGACAGCAAAAGAGCTCCATAGACGTTGTTGGAAGTCAACAACGACTTGTCTTCGAATTGGCGTTTTGGTTAAGGAAGGCAAATAGATGGCGTTTAGCAGGGTTTATGAATATTGTCTGCTATTCAAATACGCATGACCACACCAAACTGGGTGGTTATCGGAGTTATGGTTTGGGTTGATTTTGGCATCCATAAATTGGATATGGCATGGACACTCGGAGTTGGCTATTGCTAAGGGTGTTCTGTTTACATTGTGCTGGGATTTTGATTGGTTCGATTTCTATACCACTAGAAGTTTTTTGCAATTCGTGTGGCACAATGAAGAATAATAAATATTGAAGAATTCAATATTCTCATTCTCCGTCGTTGAAAGACCTGCCGTGAAATGCCGAATCTAACACCGATCCGCCGCTAACATCTTCTAAGCACTGACTGACATCTTTGGCCCGCCCCCACCATTGCAAAAGCTAAGCTTCGCATTTCGCAATCGCCATCCATCATTTTCAATGCAACTCAACCACACTGCAAACTGAGCGTCTGCTGTACTTTGCGTGCGGCAGCTGTCCCAGATCCAGGCCACGGGCCCATAGCATCGAATTCGCAACCAAATGCTTAAGTGCGGTTCGGCAGCGCATCCATTGCGCCGCGCACAGGCTCTGCGGAGCTTGGCTACGGTGCGACCCGGAGCAGCTGCGCGACACTATGCAACAGACATTGAGCCCAAGGCGCCGAGGCAGGGCAATGAGCAGAAGCTGGGGAGGTCGTTCCAGGGCCAGGTCATGGGCAGCATCGGGGCTCGTCTGAGGAGGGAGCGCGAGCAGCGCGAGCACTACGAGAAGTGGAGGGACATGAACGACCCTGCGAGGAATTGGATGCTGACTTTCTGTATGTGACGGCCGCGGCTGGCTCTACAGCTGTCTCTCTCTCCGTATACTGACATTTCTGGCGTCTTTAGTGTTCCTATCGAGCGTTGGTATTTCATACTGGCTGGGCACCTACTGGCCGCGAGAACCCGAGCAGAGCTCGACGTTGCCGTTATCCAAGACGAGACCGCCGAAGCATAACGTCAAGCTGGAGAATATGCAGGCGGCATGGGCGGACTTTGTCAAGATTGTCGGAAAGGAAAATGTCAGCACGGATGAAGACCAAATAACTGCGCACTCCACATCGGACTGGACGAGCCACAAGGCCGGACCTGACGACCGTTCGTTCTGCGTGGTGTATCCCGGCTCAACGGAGGAGGTCTCGGAGATTATGAAGATCTGCCACCTGAGGAAGATTCCGGTCTCTGCTTACAGTGGAGGAACCAGTATCGAGGGACAGTTTACGCCGACGAGGAAGGGCATTTCCATCGACTTTGGCCGGATGGACAAGGTTCTGGCCTTGCACGAGGAGGATTTGGATGTGGTTGTTCAGCCTGCTGTTGGTTGGGAGGAGCTGAACAACGAGCTCGGGGAGAAGGGCCTGTTCTTCCCTCCGGACCCTGGCCCAGGAGCCATGATTGGAGGCATGGTTGGAACTGGATGCAGCGGTACCAATGCTTACAGATATGGTACGATGAGGGAGTGGGTTCTTAGCTTGACGGTTGTCATGGCAGATGGCACCATTCTCAAGACTCGGCAACGCCCTCGCAAGAGCTCTGCCGGCTACGACCTCACAAAGCTCTTTATTGGATCTGAGGGCACTCTCGGTCTGGTGACGGAAGCTACGCTTAAGCTTACAGTTAAGCCTGAGTCTATGAGCGTTGCGGTATGCTCATTTCCCTCGATTCGCCACGCAGCCAACTGCGTGAGCAAGGTCGTCGGCAAGGGCATCCCCGTTGCAGCCGTGGAGATTTTGGACGACAACCAGATGAAGGTTATCAACATATCAAAGACCACTTCTCGCTCATGGACCGAGGCCCCCACCCTGTTCTTCAAGTTTACCGGAACACCCAGCGGCGTCAAGGAGCAGATTGCGCAGGTCCAGGCGCTCGCCTCGCAGGCCGGCAGCAAGTCATTCGAGTTTGCTAAAAACGAAACTGAACGCGACGAGCTGTGGAGTGCGAGAAAGGAAGCGCTCTGGAGCACCATGTCGGCGAAGAAGGAGGGCGATCGGGTCTGGACTGGGGATGTGGCTGTTCCGATGAGCAGGCTGCCGCAGTTGATTGAAGAGACCAAGGCAGATATTCAGAAGAGCGGGCTGTTTGCGTCGATTGTTGGGCATGTTGGAGATGGAAACTTCCACAGTAAGTTAAACTCAGCCGAATCCTTGAGTAAATCAAGCATGTTTCTAACCGTTGAAAAGCTATTCTGTTGTACAACGACGCGCAGCGGAAAAAGGCCGAGGCGGTTGTTTCACGGATGGTGAAGCGAGCAGTCGAGCTGGAGGGCACAGTTTCTGTAAGTCGGGAGCCATTTGACAAATGAAGGGGAAGAAGCTTCAAATACTAATCTTATTGATAGGGAGAGCATGGCGTTGGTTTGGTCAAGAGAGACTACCTGCCTCATGAGCTTGGGGAGACGACGGTGGATGCGATGCGCCAGGTAAGTTGCATGAGTCACTCTCTTGTACTCATTTTTTTGCATGTGAATATTAACATGGTGATGTAGATTAAAAAGGCTTTTGACCCTCTGTGCTTGTTGAACTGCGACAAAGTTATCCGTATGCAGAAGCCCAAGAGCGGCGAGGTCAAGGAATGGTAAGGCCTTGAACGAGGAGTCTGATGAGGTTGATATCACGAGGCCCTGCCCTCTTTGGAGAAACTTTACTGTACTATAACATGTATTCAAAAATCATTACCTTTATTGGACAAGAGACACAATGTCTGCTCTCTGTCTCAGCTCAGGTATACTATCTATTCTATCCTATTGGCAAATCAGATGCTTTAAGTCACAAGCAACAAGCATCAAAATGCTTATCTAATCTCCCGCCCCACGCTATGCCGTCATCGGGGCAATCACAAGGTGTTGGTCCCTGCGCCAACTCCAAGCTCGTGACATTGCCAGCTGCTGGACGGCCCCAATCAGCAACATTCCAGCGCCTCTTGGACCTTCATAACTGCTGCATAAGCAAATATTCCGAAATCATCGTGCTATCGACGAATACTTTTGTATTATCTTCACCCCCAAACAACTCAACAAAGAACCGACGATTGATATACCGCCCCGCTGTACGTCCGTGCAAGAGTGTTGTCACTGCGCTTCCAACCCCGCTGGCCCCCTGGGTCTTGTCGCGTCTTCATCATCTCTCTCCATGTCGCTCTTTACCGCACAGCTTCACCCCGGACGGGCTCTCGGGTTCTTCAGTAAGCAGAATCTAACCTAGACTCCAAAACTATCTTGAGATCCCGACTCACCGTGTCTGCTAGCCCTTGGCGCGTCCCTCCACGATGTCCTGACCCGAGTCAAGGCAGAACCGCAAGCATTCCCGAAGCTCGAAGTCCTCTACTCCCGAGACCAGCCCGTCACCGAACCGGTATGCGTCGTGCTGCCCCAAAATGGCATCAGGCTGCGCTTCGACGGCCCTGAGCAGCGCCTCCGCCTGATCGAAGTCATCGACTTTACAAAGAGCCACATCACCTTTAAGGATCGGGATCTGGTACGGCCAGCCGGCGCCGCTGCTCCCGAAGTGCCGGGGGAATCATCGGCGGGGCCTACCTTTCGGCACATTTACCATCGGCTGCTGGGACCGACCTACGCGGGCGAGTTCATTCCTCCGGCGGCATCTCAGGGCAACGGGACGTATGTCTTGTCGTATCCCGGCGTGGCCTTTAACTTCTCCGTGCCCACCTCTGTATACTCTGCCGACAAAGATGTCGTTTCGCTACTTTCGGCTTCTTCATCGCAGATTGCGACTTCTATGGCTGTGTTTAGTGGTAATTCTTGGGCGGAGGTGCGGCCGACGCTGTGGACGGAGGTTTTGCCTAGTGTCAAGGTAACTTCAACCATACCTCGTGGAAAGGACGTTTACCCCGATGAGGTATCCCTGATTCGACTTCACGGCGGGGGCAAGATACAGCTATTTCGGAAATGGACGGCGAGTTCTTTCTGGATCATCCTTGGTGAGACTACGCCGCAGGATCTCGTGGCGGAACTTGGGCCGCCGAATGCGATATACCGTAAGAATGATCAGAAGATGGTCATTCATAAGATGCGAGCCGCTAGTAATACACATGGCCGCCCTAACGTGAAAGACCTGGGTCGGCCGGATGAGTCGACGGATACGGACCAATCGTCCATGCACACTGGCTCAGACGAATCGGATAACGAGGCCGCAGTAGAAGACGAAGGAGGGGATAACGCATCCGGAGAGTGTTTCTACAACTATTTCTATTTTGGCTTTGACATTCTCATGTCTACGCCCGTACCCCCTTCGAGCCTGCCACCAGGAGAGACCCAAGTACCAGATGATATTGGCAATGGAATCAAGAACCATGCTCCCGATCGACTGGTTGCGACGAAACTGGTGCTCCACGGCAACATCCCCGGCTCCTACGAATTCAACCGCCATCGACGATGCCGCTGGGAGATTAGCTATCTAGATGACTTGGCCAGTGATAGTGGCCCCGTCAACTCCGAGATGGAATTCAAGACGATTGAGAATCTCATGAGCAGGAAATGGGAAGGCGCCTACCCCACAGACAAGACTCAGCCGCGGCAAGGGGGTATGGTCCTGAACCGTGGCTGGGGCGACAGCCCAGGCAGCAGTTGCGAGTTTCTCGGTGGTTGGGAAGAGAGCGGCGCGAGGAGGCCGGAGGCAAATGGCGATTCTACGACGACGCTGTATGGTTTCCCTGGGATGGTTTTCGAAGTCTTGAGGAATGACTATGTTAACACGTTGACGGTGTTTTGAGTTTTGGACGCTCAAGGGGAATGAATGGGGAAGGGTTGGGGGCTTTTGCATATTATTTATTCTGACGAGAGCGAAACATTTGTAATTCTGAGGCTTGTCGTTTTGGTATTATTACTTGGGATGTTTGTTGGGTGTTTTGGGTTGGGATATCATACATGGCATTGTGTAAACGTGCTTTAACCTTGGATTCATTATTCATAGCTTTTTTGCCTCTTAATACAGATGGGTTTACTTCACAACATGGCTTTTGTCATGTCCCTGACTGAGTTGCTGCTGATTGAATTGAGCTAAGAACGGAGTCTAGATGTTGAACCGGCATAACTTTTCATTGACCAAGACATCACGGCTAACTTGACCTCATGCTCTCATATCATTGCCCGATTATACCTAAACATAACCCCTATACTACAGTACTTTGTAGACTAAAATTCATCCCATCCAAAGGCTGGGGCGTAGCCTTGCTCTGACTTAGCTATTGCAGCTTTATTAATAAATATAACCTCCATAATTCATCACATATGAAATCCTCATTGTTCAGCCAGGGGTCCGGTGCCAATGGCACTCCATCGGCTAAACAGAAAAGCCGTGTCATTCGCAGTTAATGTCATCATTTAGACATTTATTCTTCTCCGATCGGCCTTAAAGGCTGGCATCTCGGAATTACCGGGGGTTTCCACAAATACTCTTCCTTCATGATGACCTTGCTTCACGTAGGAGTTTGTTGAGTAACTCTACCTTGTGTTGAGAGAGAATCGTATTTTTGAGCTCATGTAGATGTTAGTGTTTGTGTGTTGTATTGCTTGCGTAACTCCGATTTATTGCGTGTCCATCGGTTCGGCCAAACCACCTAGTCGATTACTCGGCATATCTAGCCTTTCTTTTTCGGAGACATATTCTGTTGTTGCGGGACATGTGTTTTCATATCATTTGACAAAGGTTCTTTGTCCCAGTTTAATCCTTCCGGGAAGAACATGCCGGCGTCTTGATGATTTGCTGCGTACCCGGCTGCAGTGTCGGCGAGGCAATTGCCTTCATCTCCAGAGTGGCCTTTAACCCAGCGGAACTCGACTTGGACTCCGTGGTCGTAGAAGTATTGCGACACGGTCATGATTCGGCGTAGAAGCGGGTCGCAAAGCGATTGAGCATCGGCGATGGCACCCTCTCGAAGCTTGCATATTATTTTCAGCGCGCCTATGCAATCGTTGAAAATTGTCACTTTGGACCACCTGGCCTTTCCATTGGAGTGTTTCTTATTGTCGTCAAGGTAAAACGCCCTTTGTGCCTTGGCAATCATCAAAGCATATGCAATGGATTCAATTTCGGTGAAGATAGTGTCTCGCCCTCGGTTGCCTGGAGTAAAATTCATGCTCCACTGTCTATCTCTCTTCAGCTTATAAACAGCAGCAACACCAGAAGGAATGGCGGATATATGCTCGACAGTTGGTGACGCTGAGTTTAATTTCGGTGTAGTGATAGAAGAGCCGTCTGTATAGCAAACAAAATGACGGCGGCCGAAATTACAATTCAAAATATTCGCTGCTGTGGTAAGAGCGGTTTCCCATGAGGGTCGTTTCGCCTTTAAGGGTATGACAACCTCGGCGCATAATTTGAATTCGTAAGTATCATTGTATTTGGTCATTTCTTTGCCAACGTCAACATTGTCTTTTAGTGCCAGAGCTTTTGTATTGCTGCGTAATAAAGGAGATAGAGCTAGATGGAATGAACTGATTCGAGAGCAGATGTAAGAGGAGCAACGATAGCTCTATACGAAGGCGATTTTAATAAGCTTCTTCTTTCAAGACAATCTTTGCTGCCATGGACCTCACCTTGATGGTGTTGACCAAGTATCTCTGCATGATTTTCTGTTGGCTACGAATACTTTTTCATTACTTAGATCTATTTTCATCGTTGCTTCGCGAAGATAGGATGACCGAGTACAACTTGGATAACTTAATGCAGATGTTGCACATGTGACGTTTGGCACTTGATTTGCTGTGCGCCACCGAGCCACTGACCCAAACATTTCATCATTTCAAATTCTGTATTGTTGCTTCAACTACTTAGTAGACTCGGTTATAGCCTATAATGTTTCAATCAAGACATATCACTACGTGCTACTGCTACAGTGCTAAGGCAAGTAAAAATAGAGAGATGAGTCTTGTAGGGAAGTACACCAAAAATGAACTCAGAGGTCGGGGAATACGCCGTATTCACGTATTCTCGGTACGTACCAGCGATAGCCGAACGGAATAATTCCTTCCCACGTCGGTGAATCGCGGTCCAAGGAGCTAATTGTGGAGTGCCTGCCTCACCGTAATAGTCATTGGAGCTGGCTTTGCTGGATACAGGCAGGCACTACTCGTACTAAGATGCTAATAAGATGCCAAGGTAGGCACTACGGCAGGTTCCGATGGCGCTCCTTCCTGCTGCGCCTGATACGTGATGCGATGGATGTGAATGGAAGGAACTTTTCATTTATTAGTCAGTGAAAATGCAGATGCAAAACGAAAACGAGCAATGCCCAGAGATTGGCCGGGCGTGAAGCCACATTTTGGGCATTCTCTGGATTCGGGAATTCTCTCCGGGTTGCCTCTCTGACAGCGCAGTGGCCAAGTCACCTTCCGCAAAGCACATGCAGAACACGCAGAAAATTCAGATGAAAATGCTACTCTATTACTGCGTCCACTTTACATGTACCAAGGCTTGGCTTCCCCGTTATTATGGATCTAGCCTGGACGGGAGCGAAAAAAAGACTTGAACAGGCAAAAGAATGCCGCGCGGGGCAGCACTTTTTGTGGGCTCTTCAAAACTCTGACTCTGACCGGGTCCATCCAGCCAGCGCAAAGGGGGGAAGCAAACAATTTGGGCAACGAGTGTGATTGATTGGGATGTGATTTGGTGATGGTGATGTGGCTTGGATGATGATTTGCTCCGAGGTATGTGGTTTTGCCGAGGGGGCTATCAAGCTTGAACTCTTATTGATTCCTACCTAGGTATTCTATCTTACGCAATCTGATGAACAGCGAATTCTTCGCCTCTTGTCAACCAACAACCGGACTCCCAAGACAAAATGAAAATCACCATAGGGCGCGCTGGTAGTCTATTTTAACTCGCCTTCGCTGTTCGGAGTTGTGCAATCACCGGGGGGAGATGCACTTGCACACTAGCCCCTCGAGCTCACCAGGCATCGGCTACTATCAAAGGGGGGAGGAAGAAGAACCTTGAAACCAATTTATTGCCGAATCCTTAAATCCAGCTCACCAGCCGCCGCCATTGGTCTATCTCACCAGCCCAATGCTGGCACCCGCTCTCGGCCGATGCCCTGCAGGCCGGTATGAAGTCTCGCCCCCACTACAGGAAAAAGGTCCAACACCGGGAGAGGTGGCCGGAAGGCGTGTTTTGCGGTGAGAATGGGCCATTATTACGAATACAGCACGCACATCCTGGGGTCGGAAACGGCAAACATCGTACCAATCGGCCGTGACAGAGGCACGCGCCAAGCTCAGGCGGCAAGGATGGGCGCCATCGACGGCGATACACGGGTCCTGAGCTCGCACGAGGCTGAACTTGGCGATATTTTCATCTCTAAGCAGGGCATTAACAAGCAATCCTGCTCATTGTCGTCTCTCTCAACATGCATTTTCAAGGCCTAAATCCTGCGCTTGTCCCGTGCCGGGTTCCGGGAATCGGGCCAAGCCCACGCCGAACTCGAGCAGCCCACTCTTCGTACATACGAAGTACGAAAACAACGGCGTATAAGTGGGCCGGCCGACGAGCTGTAGCATTTCTTTTCTGGCTCTCGCTTGATTACAAACGCGAATGCTTGACGCATTTCGAGGTTCTTTCTCACCTTCTCTGCCGGGGAGGGGGGAGACTATCGGAGCGCTACCTTTCTATATAGTAATAGTGTCCCCCGTCGACAACCATCCCTTCTGCCCATACTCTTCAGGCTTTTCTTCTTCTTTCGCCTTCCCCTATCTTTTTCAACTTATCCTCTTTGTCTTGCTGCAGCTGCTGCCAAGCCAAGGCGAGGATCTGGATTTTTCTGTCCCCAAGCAGAGAATCAAGAAAGAGAGAATCCAAGACAAAGTCGCCACGAGGAGTCGGCGTCCGCTCGCCACGCGAAAGCTCCACCAAAAAGTCTCAGCCGCCCAACCCTAACCCATCGACTTGTGTCTCACAAGCCATCGACGCCTCACAATGGCTGTCGACCAAGCCACAACGCCGGATAGGCGCACCAGCTCAGATGACACAGTCAATCCCGCGCGCAGCACAGATGGCGAGATCAAGGCCATTGAGGCTGGCCTCGGGGTCGACAAGGAGCTGGGGGAGAGCAACATTGGCATTTCAACACTAGAAAAGGATGATACGGCATCAGCATCGGGTTCAACAACGGCTCCGGCCGCCGAAGGTCCTCCGGCGCAAGGGCCGCCCGCAGACGAGCCGGAAGCTGGCCGGACAAACGTCGAGACGTTTCTCGTCATCTTCGCCCTGTGTCTGGCGCTTTTCCTGGCTGCTCTTGACATGACCATCATCACCACCGCCATCCCGACCATCTCCAACCACTTTGGTTCCAGCGCTGGCTACATCTGGATCGGAAGCGCCTATCTGCTCGGCAACGCTGCGTTCGTGCCCACATGGGGCAAGATTTCTGACATCTTTGGACGCAAACCAACCCTCATCGTTAGCGTCGCCATCTTCTGGATTGGATCGCTTCTATGCGCTGTCAGCACCAGCATGGGCATGCTCATTGCTGCCCGTGCCATCCAGGGCGTCGGCGGTGGTGGCACCATCGTTCTTCCTAACATCTGTATCTCTGATCTCTTCTCTATGCGCAAGCGAGGCATGTATTTTGGTATCCTCGGCATGGTTTGGGCCCTGGCCTCAGCCATCGGACCCATCCTTGGTGGCGTCTTCACCAGCAAGGTCTCATGGCGCTGGTGCTTCTACATCAACCTGCCCCTGGGCGGCATCGGTCTGCTCATCCTCATCTTTGTACTCAAGTTGCACAACCCTCGCACGCCAGTCAAGCAAGGATTGGCTGCCATTGACTGGGTGGGTAACGTCCTCATCATTGGCGGCACGCTTATGCTGCTCTTTGGACTTGAGTTTGGTGGTGTTCAGTTCCCCTGGGACTCCGCTGCCGTCATCTGCCTTATCGTCTTTGGCTTCGTCACCATTGCCCTTTTTGGCATCTATGAGAACCGAGTGGCTAAATTCCCCGTGATGCCTACTCGACTTTTCCGTGGCAGGACAAGCATTGCCGCCTACGGTCTGTCCATCATGCACGCCATGACCTTCATGTCTGGCAGCTACTGGCTTCCCCTCTACTTTCAAGCCGTCTTGGGTGCCACGTCTCTTCTCTCTGGTGTCTACATCTTGCCCTATGTCCTGGCCTTGTCCTTCACATCTGCCCTCACGGGTGTCTTCATCAAGAAGACGGGCAACTACAAGATTCCCATCATTTCTGGACTGTTTATCATGACCATTGGCTTTGGTCTCTTCATCGACCTAGGTGCCAGGGCCAACTGGGCCAAGATTATCATCTTCCAGATCATTGCCGGTATTGGCGTCGGTCCCAACTTCCAGTCACCTCTCATTGCCCTGCAAACCAACGTTGAGCCCCGCGATATTGGAGCCGCTACTGCCAGCTTCCAATTCCTCCGTCAACTTGGAACGTCTACTTCTGTTGTCATTGGCGGTGTCATCTTCGACAATGAGATGCAGAAACAGCAAGCTTTTCTTCAACGAGAGCTCGGGCCCGAGTTGGCCGCCAGATTTTCCGGCTCTGAGGCTGCGTCAAGTGTATTCCTGATACCCAGCCTTGACGGCCATCAGAAAGAGGTGGCTCAGACGGCCTACTGGAACGCCATGCAAAAGATGTTCATCGCTTATACCTGCTTCGTTTCCCTGGGTCTCTTCATCAGCCTCTTTGTCAAGCAGAAGACACTCAGCAAGCAGCATACAGAGCACAAGACGGGCCTCACATCTCTCAAGCAGAGGGAAGATACAAAGAAGAAGCAACCCGACGTTGAGAAGGGCGCAGAGGCTAAGGAGTGAAAGAGGGAAACATTATTGTCTCTCAGCAGCAACAACAAAAAGTTTTAATTTCTCTTTTTTACCATTGGGTTACGGCGTTACGATATGCTTGGGAACGCAAAGACGCATGAAGAAGATATCCAGCATTTCAGAGATAGAATTCTCATCAAATGATGAGTTGTTTAGCATACCTCTTCTCTTGGCTACATTGTTCATATGCTTTAGATTTGTTTATAGTTGGAGGTAACTACTCACTACTTACGACGCTAATAAGATGCACCATTGATGATACGAGTACGGAGTGCTGTGTCCCAGTAAATGTAAATGCATGTCTCATTTCCATGTAAGACAGCTGTATTGTTCGTGGGTGAATCCATGACAGCTCCATGTTGAATTACATAATCTTCAAAGCTAACACCGTTGCTGTGGCGACAGCCACCCAAAGTCCACCCCTGTCTGTCATGTTGTGCTAGGTACCAGAGACCAAACCATAGAGGCATTTGAGCGTATAATGCCTGTATTTCTACTTCCCGCGGCTTGAGAATTACGGGGCTCAATTCTGTACCAACCCAAAGTTGCTTCTTACAAGCAGCTCTAGTGTGTATTTCCATAAACAGGTCCTTCAATGGTGGCACCCTGGCCACTCCTGCACATGTCTGCATCTCGCACAGATCTTTTTTCAGACCCCTCCTTGCTAAAGAGAATTGAATTTGGACTCCGTCTTTCTATCTTTTCAAGGGTAATTACATGCGAACTCTCAGGTCTCCCTTTGTGGGTTTCAAAAGCATTGACCAGGAGGTACTCCAGATTTAAGGTACCTTGGTACCTCCTAATCGCCCAGGGCTCCACCGCTATCCCCGCCTAAGGAATTATCAACAACAACACTCTCATCATATCCATACACATCCTTAGACAAAAAATAAACGAAGGCTACCTATCGGCAGAGGTGGTCATACCGCCGTCAGCATGGCTCACCTTCGAAATCGTTCCGATCGAGATCCTACTCGGCCTACCATGAGCTCGTCAAACATACGAACAAGCGCCAGCATGCGAGGCAGCACGCGTCCGGGCAGCGCCAGACCCTCGAATGCCACAACAAATCGACACCTGGCCGCCGCGTCGCGAGTCGTCCGGTCGAGCGCCATGTCCCCTGCAGACCCGGCGGCGACAGCAGGTGGAACGAAGCGCAAGGAGCGCGACTTTGAGGCCGACGTGGTGGTTGGTGGAGGCGAGGAAACAAACATCAATGTCGTGGTGCGGTGTCGCGGGCGCAGCCAGCGGGAAGTCAAGGAGAACAGCGCCGTGGTGGTGAATTCGGACGGCGTCAAGGGGAAGGTGATTGAGCTGTCCATGGGGGCCAACGCGCTGAGCAACAAGACTTACAGCTTTGACCGCGTTTTCTCGCCGGCCGCTGACCAGTCCATGGTGTTTGATGATACAGTGAAACCTATTCTGGAAGAGGTTTGTTTTCCTGCGCAGTCCGCTCCTGGCCTGATTCCAGGAGTGGCATGCACTCTCTCATATCGGCATGTGCTAATGAATTGGCCAGATGCTCGCAGGCTATAACTGCACAATATTTGCCTATGGCCAGACAGGGACAGGCAAGACCTACACAATGTCGGGAGACATGTCGGATACGCTAGGCATGCTCTCTGACGAGGCCGGCATCATTCCCCGAGTCTTGCAGCAGCTGTTTAATAAACTCGAGATCGATGGTAGCGACAATTGCGTCAAATGCTCTTTCATCGAACTGTACAACGAAGACCTCCGAGATTTACTCTCCGCCGACGAAAACGCAAAGCTAAAAATTTTCGATGACACCTCAAGACGGGGTCACGCAACCACACTTGTTCAGGGCATGGAGGAAAAGCACATCAAGAACGCTGCCGAGGGAATCAAGGTGCTCCAGGAGGGCAGCCTGAAGCGCCAGGTAGCAGCGACCAAGTGCAATGATCTAAGTTCCCGAGGCCACACCGTCTTCACGATTACGGCATATGTCAAGAAGCCCAACGATCAAGGGGTGGAGGAGCTTGTGAGCGCCGGCAAGTTGAATCTGGTGGATTTGGCTGGAAGCGAAAATATTCAGAGATCAGGCGCAGAGAATAAGCGAGCCACCGAAGCTGGCTTGATCAACAAGTCGCTGCTCACTCTAGGGCGAGTCATCAATGCTCTGGTGGATCGCAGCCCTCATATTCCCTACCGAGAATCCAAATTGACTCGCCTTTTGCAAGATTCGCTTGGTGGCCAAACGAAAACATGCATCATCGCCACCATTTCTCCCTCAAAAAGCAACCTCGAAGAAACGATATCTACACTCGAATACGCATTCCGCGCGAAGAATATCCGAAACAAGCCTCAGCTTCATATGATGACGAAGAAGATGCTTCTTAAAGACTTTACTCTTGAAATTGAGAAGTTGAAGAGTGAATTAATAGCTACTCGGCAACGTAATGGCGTTTACCTTTCCAACGACATGTACGAAGAGATGACTGCACAGAGCGAATCAAGGAGGATTGTATTAGAGGAACAGAGTGCGCGGCTCGAGACATTAGAAACGAACCTACGGAACAAGGTCCAGGAGCTCTTTTCCCTCAACATTTCATTCATGGGCATGAAGAAAGAGAATGAAGCCACCAAAGCACAGCTGGAAGATACTCAGGGCGTTCTCGATCAAACAGACATTGTCCTCGCAGCGACTCGCCAGACGTTAGCAGAAGAGACGGAACTGCGCAAGGCTCACGAGGAGACGGAGGAGAAGCTGACGGAAATCGGTAGTGTACTGATTGACAAGCTGCAGAAGACGGTCAAGGACGTCAATGGCCTACACGCAAAGAACAAGCGTAAATCGGACCTACACTTGTTGAACCGGACGGCTTGGAACTCATCCCAGTCTCAAGTTGCTGAGATAACATCAATGGTAGAGCGACGGGTCCGGGTCTTCCAGCAGGAGCAGCAGGAACAAATCTTGAGCGTATCAAGACGAATGGAGACGTTTGTTGAAGAAGAGCTACAGAAGCTGTCTGCTACACAAGCCTTCATGGATGAGAACTTTGAGACCTTTGCAGAGTCCAAGAGACAGCTCTTGGAGCAGAAACAGCGATCCAAAGAAGACATGGACGAGGTATTGGAAGAAATCAAAGAGATTCGTGACAATGTCAAGGAGCGGGTTAGCGAAAGTCTTCAAGCCATCTCACATGCCGCAGAGAAGATTGCAGGGGATGTCTTGAGCGAGATGTCCGGCTTCCACGAACAACTCCATACTTCGTACAGCTCCTTGGGCAAGGATTTCAAGTCCATCTTTGAAGATCTCGTCCGGCATATCACTACCCAGCGCTGTGAGTCTGACAACCTGAGGCGACAGTTGCAAAGTGCCACCAATACTATTATGCTTCAAAACGCCAGTATCTCAAGTCGCATGCAAGAGGCGTTGGAAGAGGAGAGGCGGCAAGGGGCTGAGGAACGCCAAAAGCTTTTGGCCCAAATCGCGGCCCTGATCACGACCCAGGCCGAAGCACAGGAGAGCCGATTCGCAGATAGAACCCTGCAGATGCAGAAGAGCATGGCCGACTACAACACCTCTCTCGAGGGGGCCATTACTCAGCACAACCAAGGCATGGATGCCTGGGACGAAAAAGAGGCTGAGCTGCTGGAGGAAGTCAAGAAGTCGCGCGATCAGATCAAGACAAAGTTGAAGGACGACTGGAACGCGGCAGAGGAACGCAGCACGTCCATACGAACCACAGCGAACCAAGTGCATGCTGAGACCGTGCGCGTGGTGGGTGTTCAGATTGATGATTTGGACATCCAGATGGAAGCTATGGACGACTTTGTGGCTCGTGCCAAGTCTGAGAGCAACGCCCATCATGAAACGCATTCGCAATCCCTCCAGGCTCTGTACAACACTGTAGATCAGTCATTCGGCAATATCTCCACTCACTTCAAGACCACGTTTGATCGCGTCAAGAACCTCGGCGAGGTCATGGACCTTGACGCCAGCGATCTGCACAGCAGCCTTGAGCCTCTGACTACTCAAATATGCCAACCACTATCGGGCCTGCGCGACCAGATTGGCAAGACAGCACTCCAGGATTATCGGCCCACTGGAGAAACTCCTCAGAAGGCCCAGTACCAGTTCCCCACGAATTTGCCTCGTACCCAGACGCACGATACCATCCTTTCGAAGCTTGATGAAGACCTTTCTGGCCTAACCGAGGCCGAAGATGATGCCGACGACAATACGATTGTTTTTACCGACCTGGATGCCCCTTCAAGGAAGACTAGCAAGACAAGCACACCAGAACGCCCATCGATTGAGAGCACCTCAGATAGGAGTGCGAGCCTGCGCGAAGTCAACCCTAACGTGTCAACAAGTCTCTCCGCCAGTGGCATTTCCTTTGAGCCCCGCTCAAGCACCATGTCAATCGCATCGGACAACTCGCTGTTCAAGCGCAGCGCCCGTCCCGCGCGAACGAGCTTGGGAAAGCATAACAAGGTTGGCGAGGGACGTGAGAATTTACCCCTGACGGCTCTAGCGGAGAGTATGGCTAGAAGAAAGAGTCCGCGGATAAATTAAATCACAAAAAAGAAGAGAAGAGAAGACGTCAAACTGAGATTTGATATAATGACTTGGTTAGAGAAAAAAGGATTTGGCCTTGTTGTTTTATTTTGGCTTTTACGCGGAAGGGGAGGGAATCTGATTTGCCTACATTTGCAAGCGATGTATGTATGCGTCTTCATGCATTCATTGCCCCTTTTACCATCATCATTGTGTTGTCTTTCAAGGAGGAAAGGGGAAAGGAGAATCACGGAGTTTTTAGGTCGGTCATGAGCGGTGCAAAGCGCAATCTGTTTTTTTCTTTTGTCTGGCTATACAATATTAGCCTTGGGTTGGATTCCAACTTTTCTGGGAAAGGGAAGAGACCGGGTTGCTTGAGTACTTATGGGTGGCTTTTTTGTTTTTTATCCGGTCATGGATGATGGATTGGGGTGGGCTGGGTATGCTGATTTTTTATATTCATGATTGTTGTGTTTAGGGTGATTGAGCATTCTGATACCCGATTGTGTTTGTTCCCTCTATTATCATCTTATTTTATTGTTTTTACCCAGATATTAGCATGAAGAAGATTTGATTTCTCTTGGCTAGCTCCATGTGTTGATTGTTTGTATTGTTTGATGGAAGTCGATATATATCTTTACATATATGCATACTATTGCCAGGATCTCCTCCATGATTCTTTGTTGCCAACTCCAGTACTATGAATAACATGAAACCACATCGTTGATCAAATGAATTTTGCTACAAAGCCAGTATCCCACCCAAATAAACAGATAATAGACAGCCCCCTTAAAAGATCTTGGTAATGCTCTCCCTCGAAATCACGCTATTCTGCTTCTCGTCCCTCTTGACCCTGAAAAGCTATCGCAAAAGTCACTACACCGCATGTGCCTTAAGAACTCCTCATCGTGCGTAATCACAATGAGCTGAAAGTTGCTCTGCTGCTGCCTTGTCTGGATGATGCGATGCAAACTCTCGGCCAAGGACTTGATATTGTCCCTATCGAGGTTCGTCGTCGGCTCGTCCAGGGCAATGAGCCCGCAGTTGACGCCAAACGACTCCGCCAGGGCCAGGCGGATGACGATGCTGGCGAGCACCTTTTGGCCGGCCGAGCAGCGGCCGCGCATGTCCATTTCGGTGTCTTGCTTGACCATGCAGAGGCGGTAGTTGTAGGTGCGCTTGCCGGTGGTGTTGCTTTCGTGGTCGGAGCGGATGAGGATGGTATCAATGTCGGTGCCCTGGTAGGTTGTCTGCCAGAGTTCGCTGGCGATGCGGTTGACCTCTGCCATCTTCATGGCGTGGAATTGCATCACCGCCTTGTCTACGGTAGCAGTGCACTGGCTCAAATCTTGGATCGCTGCCTTTGTGGTTTCGACCCGGATGTGGGATTCACGATACTGCCGCTTGGCGTCTTTGTAATCCATCTCCCATTCTTTCAGGAGACGACCAAGCTCCTCGTCCTTAGACTTCATTGTGCCCATGACAGATCCACGCTCGGCCAACAGCCGGTTGGACATGTTCTCCATCGAGCGAGCTTCTTTTTGGAGGCGATCATAATCCTCGTGAGCATTACGATCCTCTAGTTCTGCAATCTCCGACCGTAGAACATCGAGCGTTCGCAAATGCTTGCGGTAGTTGATATTGTCACTGATATTCTTCTTTTTACGGTCCCCGCTGTCAATGTCTTGCTTGAGCTTGTTCGTCCGCACGGTAAGATCAGCAATCTCCTTCTCCGTGGTGCTGATGGCCGTCTCGAGAGAGGCAATGGCCCGTTGGTTGGACGCAAGATTGGTTGGGCCACCACGATCAACATAGTCTTGTATATCGCTGTCCAGCATCTTAATTTCGCTCATCGAGTTCATAATGGCATCGCGCTGATCGGTGATGACTTGCTCCTTGGATCGACCAAGACGAAGCGTTTCATCGCGGGCCGACCGTGCCTCCGCGATGCCCGGCTCGATCTTTTCCAGCTCCTCATCAGTTCGCTGAATCACTTCGCGCTGATGGGTGTAATCCTCCTTGAGAGTCTGGATCTGAGTTTGAAGATCTTTCTTCTTCTCCAGCTGCCCTGCAGTGCGACCAATCTTGTTTCGCAGCTCACTCTTCTCAAGTTCGAGTGAATTGATTTGATCCTTCATCCGCTGTCTATCAGCCGTGAGCTTGGAGATTCTATTCTTGAGACCTCTGAGCTGCTCAGATAAATTTGACTGAAGCTCATGGATCTCGTCGACACTACGAGAAACCCCGCTGGATGATTGTTGAGATACGATGCGTTCCACCTGAGCCTCGGCATCTTTGATTTCTCTGACAGTTTGAGAGATGTTGGTGACTGTTTTGGCCAGATCCCCAAGGTCTCTTAGCTTCTCTTCCTCTGCAACAACAAGAGCATCTTCTTCCTCAAGCTGTTTTTCCAGAGATTCAAACTCTCCTTCTGCATTTTTCCACTCGCTCTGGAGAGCAGGCAGTTCTGCAGAAAGCCGCTCATACGTGTCGAACGCTGAGCGAACCGCACGTAATGATTCCAAATTGTCCACAGCCTCTTTCAGGTCCTTTTCCGTATCAACTTTGCCTTTCGGGTCCAAGTGCTTATCAATCTTCTTGCTAAGGCGATCGAGAGCTGCGCTCTGGCTGTCATCGAAATGACGGTCGCAAAGCCTACATCTCTTCTGCGTGTCCAGCATACGCTTGCACTTGTTATAATAGTCAAAGAGAGCATCAAAGAGGCTAAGATCAGTCCGGAGCTCTTCAACTTGTTGTTCAACAGCAGCAACTTCTTCCACATAGTCTTCCACAACAGCATTGTCGCGTACGTTTTGCAGGGCAGCAACAACTTCCTGTTTACTCCGGGTCATCTCCTGGGTCTTTTTCTCATGCGTCTCTTTTGCATTTTTTAGCTTGTACTCAACCTTTTGCTGTTTCTGTCTTGTCTGGTCTCGGAGTTTTTGTGCATCTTGAAGGGCTTTGCTTCGACGTCCCTGGACTGACTGGAAGCGGGAGTCCAGTGATACTGGTTCCCAATCCGATCCAAGAACATTATCGAGCTTAGGTTTCCAAGTCTCGGTCAGCGTTTCAAGTTTTCTTTTCCGATCTGCCATTTCTTTCTTGCGGAGCTCAAGCTGTGCCCGCTCTGATGCCAGTCTTGTACATTCGACAAGCTCGCGACCTAGCTTCTCATTTTCGCTTTCTAGTTGCCATTGTTTGTCGTTGGCCTCGGTCAATTGTTGATCCCAGTTGGACTTGTCCATTTCCTGTTGAGCATGCTTGAGCCTGGACTCGAGTTCTTCGAGCTGTCCATCCAGGACGGCCTTGGCTCCCTCGTCGACGTCAATGCTCCCGGCCTCATTTTGCAGGACACTTGTACGCTTTTCAATGGCTCCCATCCGCTGTTTTGCAGAAACTCGATCTTGCGTTCTGGCCGCTTTGCGACCTTCAAGCTCTGTAATGACGCCTGTAGCCTTGTCCAATTCCGCAGCGTTCTCTTTCTGTAGTCGTTCCAGATCCCTCTTCTTTTCTGTCAAAAGCCTCTGAATCTTGTCCTGGAAAGATTGTACGTGTTGGTCATTTAGGTCCTCGTCAAACCCTCTGAGGTTGTATTGTCGTGCGGCCTCTTGAATCAATTCCACTCTTGCTTTCAGCTGGCGCTCATATTTATCTTTATCTGATTGGTGTTTCCCTTGCTCGGCCAACTTTGCCGACTGGGTTTGGCGATGCTTCGTCAGCTCACTTTGGAGCTCGGCGTATTGAGCCTTGTACTGCTCGGCTTCTTGCTGGTAGCGACCCATGCTCTCTTCGTATTGGGCCAAGAAACGCTCGAGGGTCGCATCATCTTCTTGCAGCTCGTCAATTGTCTGTCTGAGCTCGTTAACAGCGTCCTGCCTGTATTCAAGCTGCTCCCGTTTGTTGCTGAGATTCTGCACGATTTGGAGGAAACTATTTGCTTGCTCGTGTTTTTGGCGTATCTTCTCCTGGCATTCCTCCATCTCGTTTGTAAGCGATTCGCACTCGGCGCGGGCTGCTTCAATTTCACCCTGTAGCACAGTCATATGCTTTTCAGCCCGTTCGCCCTTGTCTTTCATGACCTTGTGGTGCGCCTCATCACCTTGGAGTATTGCAAGCTGCTCTACCTGCTTTTTCCGGACCACCTTGAGATTTTCAATAGCCTTTGTGTATTTCAAAGCCTCGAAAATCTCATCAAAGCGCTTCTTCAAGGCTCCAGGCTCACTCAACGGCCAAAGAGACTCGTCCTGATGACAGAATATAACGGCGTCGAGAATAGCTGGGGAAACGCCGAGCCGCTCAGGAATCATCTCATCAAGCTGCGCCTGTCTGGTCGATGTCGTTGTTCGCTCTCCATTATTGACGACAACTAATGAGCAGTCAAGCGTCTTTTGAGTGCGGGTGTTCTTCTTCGCGGTGAGTTGTATGCTTCGAGTTGCCACATGCTGTCGATCGTTGATGGAGTGGAATTGCAGTTTGACCTGGGCCATGACTTCTTTTTCTCCAGCGAGCTGGATACGAAACGGTTGGCATTAGCAAGGAGCACGCACAGTGCTAACACAGGCACCAACAGCGAAGAATTTTGGTCATACCTTTGGATCGTGAATGAAGGCACCACCCTTGCTGTTGGGAGGCAGTTCGCCCGTGGTTGCATATTTCAAGCATTCAATGATTGTTGTCTTTCCGGATCCATTGTAGCCAACAATGAGCGTCAGCGGGGTATTGAACTGGATGGCCTCCCGAACAGCCGGGCTGAAGGACCGGACGCCGGAGATGGAGAGCTTGTCTATTCTCGACATGGTGAGAAGAGTGCTTGGCTGGAGACGACGATTGTGTGTAGGTCCAATGATGGATGAGCTGCCGCTGGTTGTATAATTAGTGCCAAGGCATTTCTTTTGATGCCGTCGCCTTGGTGTTTGTCGCCTCGGGTGTGGGCTTCGAATTCACACACACACACAAATAGCGAGTATCCCGATGATGTCTACCTAAACAGCTTCACTCACGCCAAACGCGCTCCAGGCAGCGGGTCACGCGTTGAGAGCCTTAATTGACTGATGCGTCCTCACGTGCGATAAGATAGCAAGATAGCGTAGCACAGGATTTAATCGACCCCTCTTTAAGAAGAAGGTGCCGGTGCTGCAACCAGAACCAAATAAGGTAGCACTTGTGGCACGCAGCCACTGACGAAAGTTGGGGCTGGAGGGCGTCCCACCGGTCGAAATGTAGCATCACCGATAGCGAATGTGCAATCAATGGGATGGATGCTGATGCCAAACCCAGGGTGGCGATAATAGCATTGCTCGTGTGTCGCGTGGAACTTGTTTGTGCGCTGTCTCTACCCACTTAGTAGTACTACTAAGGTAGTAGATGGCCAACTTGTACCTCCGTACTGAAAGCTCGGCAATACAAGTTGATACGCCCTGCGGTGTTGCTTGCATACCCCGAATAGTCGAAAGCACTGTACCACTTGTGAAGGGCAACTTGGGCAACCTTTAGCACCTCCACTCCTACTAATCTCCTCCAGTAGAGTACATTCTGCAGTACTGTAAGCCTACAGTAGCCAATCTGTGTTTCTCCGTACCTCCTAGTGAGTGGCCCCCCAGGAACAGCCAAAAGTGATGCATCAGGAAGCGATTTCCCTTGCATTGCCCATCTCGCCCCCCGGAGATGCACGCTGCTAGCCAGCCAAGTGGTCGAATCGGATGGGCGAGTTGCTTGACCCGAGGCCTGCTAGCTGTGAGAGCCTGCAAGACCAGCACGACGCCGGTCAGCAGGTCGTTTCAGCGCACCAGGTTTGGTTTTGTCGCTGCCCGTCCATGCTGTGCTCCCTCGGTTGAAGATGGTTTGTATACATCTGCTGGACCACATAGAATAGTTAGCCAGAAGTAAGTAATTCTCAAAGGCCATCTCACCTAAGCAAATCACATCCCCTGGCTCTGTCTTGTTCTCGCTCGTACCACCCATCCGGTTCGTGACATCAAACAGAACAAGAACAAACCAGCTAGGTACTAAAGAGAGCCGCTTTTTTAGCGTTGTAATCGACATCTTCCCGCTGCAGCCGCTAGCCAGCGCCGCAGGATTAGGGAGGTCAGGTTGCGTCATCCCTGGCAATCTTGGATTTCGCTCCAGTCCATCTCCTCAACTGGCTCAGCTGTTCGGGGCACCCCGCTAATAGCACCAGTGGACATGTTCTGCTGCCAGACATTGTTGCTGCTGCTAGCGGAGCCAGACGATCAATCCCAATGTTGGCAGCCGGGAAGCGTTTTTCGAGGTTAGCATGCACCGGTAGTATGGCTTTAGCAGCAGGAATAGTACACAGAAGGGGCCCAGCAAAAAGCAATTATGGAAGACGATGAAACAACCCCAATCAAGCACTTGCAAAGCCCGCTTTTCACGGGGCCATTTCTCCGGCCGGGGTTCATGTCTTGGTACAAAGGAACAGGGCAGTTGAGTGGTGATTTTCCCTGCCTTGGCCTGCCATCAGATCAGTCAGCCCGCTGCTAGCAGGAAAAAACCCTGGCCCCAGCTTGGCTGAAATATCGCATTTGATTCGAAAGCCTCGCTCTGGCTTTCCCTCGTGTGTGTCTCTGCTGTAAACCCACAGTAAACAGAACGACTTCTCACCATCGATCGTTTTCCTTTCCCTTCGCTACTACATACTGCAACAGACAGAGCGCGCTACACGACAGCTTCTGCGAGCAAAGCAGCTGCACGAGTCCCCCGGGCCCCTCACCACGCAAAAAGCCCCCCAGGACGCCACTGAACGCAGAGGAGCTGCCGCTAATCTGACCTGACTGGCCCAGGCCTTGATGAGTAGAATGCAAAAGCTGGTGGTATAGCATATACCGCGACCATGGCCGGCCCACCTCCACTCCAGGGCGACTTCTTCGGCTTTGGCAACCTCGACGTCCTGCCCATGTTCCCGCCAGCAGGCCCCAGCCAAGGCATCCTAGATTCAGATTCTCATGCTCACGCTCATGCTCATGCGCTGCGGTTCGACGACGACGACGACAACGACGACGACGACGCCATGGCACTTCTCGAGGGCAACATGATGGCTCAGTTCGGCAGCGACATGGGCCTGGGCCTGGACCCCATGGCCGCCATGATGGACGGAGACGGCAGCGACATCATCTCGCCAGATGCCATCCTCAAGGCCCAGGACCAGTTCAACACCGTCGCCAACGACGTTCCCGGTGCGGGGCCGTTGCCAGCGGCCGCCTTTGCTCCAGCCGCCATGCCCAGCAACAACCCGCTGACCGAGTTCACCAAGAGACGCAACTGGCCGGCAAAGGTGGTGGAGGAGCTCAGGGACTTGCTGCAGATTCTCGATTCCAACGGCCGCATCAGATATGTGTCTCCCAGCATCACCGCGCTCGCCGGGTACACGACGGAGGAGGTCCAGGACACCTTTTTGAAGCATCTGATCCATCCCGACGACCAGGGCGTGCTCGTTGCGGAGCTTCACGAATCCATTGCAACCGGCAACCCGCTGCGCATGTTCTACCGGATGAAGAAGAAGGATGGCACCTATGCGATATTCGAAGCCGTGGGCCATGCGCACATTGCGGCTGCCCGATTTGCACCAAACCCAAACAATCAGTCGCCCTTTTGCCAGGCCGTCTTCATGATGGCCCGTCTCTACCCGACCAAAAACGCCGCGCTGCTAGACTCGTTCCTGGAACACAAGATTGAAAACGAGAGGCTACGGCGTCGCATAGCCGAGCTGCGGAGAGAGGAGGAGGCAGAAGCAGAGGAGGCGCAAAGACAGTGGGCGCAGAGCCGAGAGGGCCGGTCGGATATCACCCCATCCGAGGATGCGGGCAGATCGTCATCAACAGCATATGCACCCTCCAACTTGCCCCCCGACATGTCCATGTCATCGGGGAATACCGATGGCGCATTGACTCGGAAGAACCTCGAAGATGTAACAGCAGGCAGTCGCCAGGACTCGCTGCGTGATAAAATGGCACGGTTCGAAGCATCGTCCGCAGATACCATAGCTCTGTTGACAGGCATAGAGAATGGCGAGCGGATGAGCAACGGCAACCGGAGCCCTACTCTTATCAAGGGTGATGCGGGAATCGCCATGCCCATGGATAGGGATTCTAGATCAGGCGATAAGAAGAAGAAACTCAAGCTGGCAGAGGAATATGTCTGCACAGATTGCGGTATAGGGCCTTTTTTAAATCTTGTTCTCATCTTTTTTCAGCTACTAATACAATACTTAGGCACTCTTGACTCTCCAGAATGGCGAAAGGGACCCAACGGCCCAAAGACACTCTGTAACGCCTGCGGATTACGATGGGCGAAGAAGGAAAAGAAGCGCAATAGCATCGGCACACCGTTGGCCAAGCCAGCTCAGGCCTAGCGGGATGAAGATGTTGGTCAGAACGAAAACGACGAAGAGAGGGAAGGGGATCATCTATACACCACTACGGCCGGACCGGAACCTCGCTGACTGCTTTTTATGATGGAATCCTGATATGGAGTTTGGTTGGGCTCACAAAGACGCATATATCACTGGCGACAGGAACTTGCTTACATGATTACTGTTCTTGTTGTTATTGTTATTGGGAGGAAGAATGCACGGGGGGTTTTTTCCTTTTTTTTTTTCTTTTTTTTTTCTTTTTTTTTTCTTTTTTTATTTTAACGCATTGGGTTGGGCACGGGCATCTGTACACGAATATGATACCACTGGGAGGCGACAATTGGAAGCAGAACTAGACGGAAATGGATGGACATGGTGAATTACCAATTGGGTCACCATGCTTTCTGCTGATTATTTTGGAAACACGCATAGAATACGGCTTTGTTCACGTTATTGACATTTTTTATTGATTTTTCTAAAACATTTCTTATCGCGTGAGGTGTTGCCTCGATATTGCCGGTTCAAGCAATCGGCATTAGCATAAAGAATTGCTTTGGGTCACGCACAATAGCACGGATATAATAGGTAGCCCTTTCACTAGTTCAACTATAGATTCAAGGGGAATAGAGAGAGCTATCAACCTCAAAAAGGAGCTGCGCAATGCCTGTGTTGCGTAGTAAGTATACCAATGGCATTCGTACGACATGATTCAAGATGCTCCGGGTAAGCAAACATGCTGGGCTACTACGTCAGACGTCAGACATCAGACATCAGTCTCCTCCATTCTTCATCTACCAGCCACAAAAAGGGAACCTAAGATGATTTACTGCTTGGTCATGTACGAGTACTTTTGTTTCCGAACCCCTTTCACATGAAATCCTCTAGACGGGATAAACTCCAAGCAACCCCGCGTCTTTGCTCGATGTAGCTCCCGCAGCATTAGACTCTACAATTAGCTTTGGATTCAAATCTCCACAGCTCTCAGAGCTACCTCGGATGTCGCCTCCCAGCTAACCTACATCAACTCACTAAATCGCTTCCCAAAACAAAGCGCCGTGATAAACCAAGCTTAAAATAAAAAAAAGAAACAATTGTTATTTTTTCTCAATCTGTGCTTTGACCACTTTCTTCTCCATCGCTCCACCGAATTCTACTGGTCGGTGCACACAACTTTGCGCCTATCATCTACTAGAGGCGTCTCGGTTCGTGTAAGCACGGATGATCAATTGAAGAAACAAGACTGAACTCATTCCCACAGGGATTGGCACCTTCACCCGAGCTGTGACCTTTCATCCCCATCCCCCTCCAAGAAAATCTCCGAGACATTTTGAAACTCGTTGCAAATCAATTGCGAAACATGGCTCCCCCGGAGAGCTTCGCCAATTATCCTGATGTCCTGGAAGGGCCGGATACGGGATACAATCAGAGGATAGACCACAACCCGATCCTACGGGGGCTGCCTCTCGTTGTGGGTTCTGGAATGTACGTATTTCATAAACAATCAAGAAAAATAATGAGAGGAGACAGAGAAACAGCTCAATTAGAATGTAGAAGCTAATCCGGAGTGTCCCGTTACAGTATATGCAACGTCGGTGTTGTGGCAAGGTTCTTTTACGGAAATGCGGGAATGACCAAGATCAAAGACATGCCAGCCCTAGACGATGTCTCGCCTACTTTTCATGTATGTACACACCATTACCCCCTCCAACCCGGGCATTCTCGAGTGGGAAAATGCCCCAGAGCAATCTTTGGCTGATTGGCACTTTGTGTGCTCGCAGCCTACCGTCACACCGTTGGGCCAGACAGGGCCCATGATTGGGTTCGAGCCGGAGCTGCTCACCTCCCAGCACGCCTCGTCCAAGGCGCGATACTACTCCGCCGGTGACTATCACGAGCTATACAAGAGCGGCATTGCCACTCCGTTACAGGTCATTGAGACGCTGCTCGGCCTGACCACCGGCACGGGTAAGTACAGCGACGCCTGGGCGGACGCTCACGGCGCCGAGAAACTCGCTGTCGAAGCGGCCAAGGCGTCGACGGAGCGGTGGGCTGCGGGAACCCCCCTGAGTATTTTGGATGGCGTGCCGATTGGAGTCAAGGATGATACGGAGGTCAAGGGCTACGTCAGCCATTTCGGCATGAAGTACAATGCTTCGCTGCCGTTCTTTGCGCCGCAGGAGGAGACGGTGTGGCCGGTGAAGAAGCTGCAGGAGGCGGGAGCCATTGTGTTGGGGAAGAATAAGATGCATGAGCTGGGATCAGGTACAGTAATAGCCATTTGCATTGATATGGTTCAGTTGATGTGTGTGTACTGACGATGTGTAAACAGATACCAGCGGTGTCAATGTATGTAATTTCGTCACATATCACCGTTATGCTTACACGTTAGACGGATATACTAACATATGCACTCACCATCTCATAGGTCGCCCAAGGAACACCCACCAACCACTTCAACAAATCCTACTATCCCGGAGGCTCATCCAACGGAGGCGGCTCGTCCACGGGAGCCGGCGTCGTCCCCATCGCCGTCGGCACGGACGCCGGCGGCAGCGTCCGCATCCCGGCCAACTTCAACGGCGTCTACGGCCTCAAGCCCACCCACCACCGCACCCACGTCATGCAGATGACCAT
>PNRQ01000330.1:0-31142 GCA_003439915.1 Trichoderma atrobrunneum | reverse complement strand
GGGGGGGGGGGATTCAAGAACGTACTTCGCCTTCACTGTAAGCCCAGAAATAAGCACCCATTCCGATCAGGTAGTAGATGCCCGGGGTTTGTCGACTGATACATGAGCAGACAGGCGAGGGCGGTGAGAGGGAGCATGGCGAGGCGGAATTCGATGGATCGGTGGATGCTGGTTCCCGCGATGAGGGGGAGGGGCCACTCCAGGGCGAGCATGGCGATGCCAAAGACCAGGTTGATGGTTTGCAGGATGGGGGCAGGCCTGACGGCGGCGTCGAGCGAGTGTGTCAGGAAGTCCCAGAAGATCTTGGGCCAGAAATAGCCCTCGATGGCGGCGCCGATTTGGTCTGGCGGAGAGGTGTTAGCATTGCTCATATTTATATATATATAAGTCAGAAGCGCATACAGGTGGCGGCCGTCAACATGATGAGCCGGGCCCAGTGGTTCTTGATAAGCTTTCCCATGGTTGCGGTTTATAGAATAGAATAGAAAATTGTCGTCGTGATCCGGTTTCTTTTTTTCCCGTATTGTCTTTCTCGTCTCAGGCGTATATGAGAATTCCCAGATATCTCTTCCTTTGTTTTCTTCCCTTGAAACCCTTGAACAATAAACCACAGCCAAATCGGATCTACCGAACACTCCTCGAAGACGAAAAAAAGAAAAAAAATAAAGGTTAAAATAAAGTTTGAATTAAAAAGAAGACAAGGTACCGGACCTGTGTATCAAGAGAAGAGAAGTGAAAAAGAAGGAAAAAGGACACCGAGCAGACTCGCAGCTGGTGACACAAAGGAAACGAAAAAGAGTGGCCAAGGAAGAACCAAGTCGAGACAGCAGAAGAAGGCAGGGCGGTTCGAGTCTATATTGGAACCCGGCGGCCGGGCTGTCCTCCGGCGTGTCCCTGGTTTGGTTTCTCTTTGGGCCTGTGCGTTTAGTCTTTTGGCGCCGATGAGCAAATGGACGGTTTGAGGCCTTGTGTCAGGTCCCGGAAGCTAGCGAGATGGGCAGCCGAGGGATCGACTGGTCTGCTTCAGCTCAGATTTGGGGGAGGGTTCTCTGCGTGCTGGTAGCCCGTCTTGGTAAGAGTGGCCGTGCTGGCGATGCTGGTTTGGGCCTGTCGAGCTTGGATCATGGACTTTTGGCGTTGCCAATGTAGGCGATGGGCGACAAGGTCGGATAGATCGATATCCGTTTCGAGCCAAACAAGGGTGGAGAGACCTGAGGCAGGTCTCTAACGAGGAGCTTGTTTGAGGTTTGTTTGGTGACTGGGGGGCAGCGCAAGCAAAAAAGATTGTACGGGCTGGCCAGCAGCTCAAAAATCTCAGATCTGGGGTTGCGAGGGGGAGGTTATTTAGACAAGAGTTTCAAGTTGCTGGACTAGGCGTAGTTGCAAAGTAACGAAAGTCGTCGGCAGTCGTGGTCTCGTACAGGGGAGAGAGAAAACAGGAAAAGGGCCTGCAAAAGAGGCCGTGCAACTGGATTAACGCTGAGGGGGTATCAAAAGGACGATGGAGGTTTTCTGAAGCAGTGGAAGCAAGAGAAATGCGGGTGAGGGGGGAGAGGAGGGAATGCTCGAGTACATGTACTATAGCAGTATAAGCGCTGGATGAAATACAGCACCTCATGTTTTTACGTGTAATCCAGGTCTCAGTGCAGCGATCGGACGAGCCAAGCCGGCGGGCGCAGTGGGACCGCGGCCTGCACTGCAGGTGAGCTACTGCTAGCCATGCATCGTCACACAAATGGCGTGTGCGAAAAGGCCTCTTGTCTGTCTTGTCGTGCTGCTTCTTTTGGTGTTGTGCTTCTGTCAAGCAGCGGCGATTGGTGCATCGTCGGCGGTTACAGAGAGGCCCACGGCCAATCAGCGCACATGCCGCTGCTCCTGTGCGTCGGGGGAACAGGGGGGGAGATGATGGATGATCCACTGGCTTATACGGGACCCCTGCGATACGGCCAATTTGCCTCTACTGTATCCGTAATCTGGACATTTGGAGCTTGATGGACGGACGGGCAGTACTTGCGAGATACCACTGGCCGGGCGGGATGATTGCCCTTTCCAGCGTGTGTCTGCCAAGTATTGTTGCGGTAGAGCGTGTCGACCAGAGATGCGATGCCACCTCCGCTGCAGCCGCACATTGGCGAGAGAGAGCGAACAGGCACGTCGGCATGATTCAAAATCTCAGAGGCCCGTTTGGGACTGGCGCCTTGGATGTTCTGTATGTTGGGTGCATTTTTTTCCCTTGCAGTTCGGAGGTCTGATCCGGGCATCTTGTTGCTCCGCATGCCTTGCATTCGGGATGCAGTCAATATTATTACATGAACTAACAACACAGCTTTTCTCTCTCTTTTTTTCGCCATTTCTTCAAAAGCAAAAAGAAAAGAAAAGGGAAAGGGAAAAAAAGACCTTGTAACTCCTCTTTTCGACTCCTCGAACAGAGGCGCGACCATGGCAGTCTCACATGCCCCAATTGTGAAGCACGCCGCGTTTGACCTGTTTCGTCTAGGGCAGCAAAGCCTCCTCCTCTGCGGGACTCTCCCCTCCCCTGGTCGTCTTCACGCAAAAAAACAGCGAGAGAGAAAATTACAAGCTACTAAGTGCACCCATGTCCTGTGCATGATACTTTCGTCCGGGGGGGTCCTAGAAATAGAAACTTGCGGGTCGCGATGCCAGTCTCTTTTTGTTTCTCTGTGGCGTCACTCATCATTGGCTTCCGAGTCCTTCGAGATCTTGCTGTTGGTTGAGCGTCCCCTTTTTTGTGCTTGCATTTCCGTCCCGCTTGCCACGTTGGCGGGAGCAGGCGATGCTACATTGTGTTTGTTCGCCTTTTTAATGTTCTTTATTTTGTTTCGCATGAACCAAGATAAATAAGCTTTTTTCCTCGTAGAAACGATCTCTGCCATCGACTTCATGCTTGGTTGTTTATACGGCGGTACTTGGCCAAACTCAGCTTCTACACTATCATTAGCAAATCGCTGGCTATCACTTATTACTATCCGTCACCTTTTCTCATCACATCAAATCACTCTACATTAGCATGCCTAGAGCAAGCCGAGGGCCCTCCGTCGGATGAATGACAGACCGCTTAAACGGCCTTTTTTGGCTTGACAAGAGAGAGAGAAAAAACTATTTCGTACTGCTCACTATTTCCAGTCGTAGCCAGACAGACCGTCGAAAACCGTGGCCCCAGCGCCCTCATCGGATTACCTTGGAATTGCCCTCTTCAGCCTCAGGGCGGCTCTACACCCTCGCTGATTGGCTCCCCTCTTGGTTCCCCCAGCCAACCACCGCCGCTATCACCATCTATCGACCAGCACTAGGTTTTTGCCCCATTACGAAGCTCTGTTCTGCATTGACCGCCATGCCGGCCCATTTTCATAAGATTTCTTCTTCTTCACGTGGGCTCGTAGCGCATGGATCATGGATCATGACCGTGATATTGGCAATGGGAATCTGACAAGCAATCACAGCTCGGTGACGAGATATGTAGCCCGGAACTAACGGTGTGAATGAGCAGACAGATCAGATGATATGGCCAGCCAGACACGAATGAAGGGCAACTTTCTGGGTATTTTCATCCCCGCACAAGCACCCACTCGTACAAGTAGTAGTAACAGATATCTTTCATCATGCTTATTATTGATCTTCTAAAAAAGATGACAAGTACATAGAAAGCCATTCACCGCAAACTCGAATATCTACTGGCCCTATCCGTTTCTCTCGCCCTTGGATGACTGAGCCTGTCCCCAGATGCTCAAACGGCGATTGGCCTCGTGCCCATGCGTAAAAAATGAAATCACCCTGCCGCCCTGCGCATCGCCGAGCAAGTCGCAAATCTTCCTCTGTCCGTCCGCACTAAACACGAGCTGTGCCAGGCTCCCCAATCCCGCCGAAACGTCAGTCAGGATGTCCACATGTTCCGGAGGGAGAGCCTGGCCGTGCACGCAATGCGATGCAAGCCCGCGTATCTCTTCCACTTCATCGGCACGGCTGCGACGGGAAACGCTGGCGGTATGGGCTTGGGCACATTGACGGCGCAGGGCATCCAAGCGTCCGACTAGTTCCGCTGCAGACGACATGGGGATTATGGGGACGGAGGCCATGCCGTGCGTCACGATGCTGGGGCTCTTCTGTCAGGGACGGGCGCTTGCGCAAGATGCCCTGCATACATGTAGGTGCAGGTCAGGTATGTGAGCTCTCACCTCATCTGCAAGTCAACCAGTGAGTCCACACGTCCACTCTGGTCTAGGAGCAGCATCACAGCTACATTCTTTCCGCCGTCGAGCATGGAAAGCCGTTCGATTCTAGCTTTGGCAGCTGCCGTTTTGGCCTCTTCAGGTGAGAGCAGCAAGATCCTGAAGAAGCTCTGACGGTGATTGCTTCGCGGTGCCAGTGCGAAGGAAACGTCGTGGCCATCGAGAGTTGTCTCTGGCAAGCAATTGATATCAGCTTCGGCCTGGGATATTGGGATCTTGTTTAGCCTTTGACTCGCCTTTCCAGCCCGAGCCAGTGGTCCGTGAAAGGGCTGGAACCACTGCTGCCCAATCCTTTCGCTGCCGTAGAGAGGAGCAAAACATTGTAGCCAATAGCTCTCTAGTGACAAGGAAAGTTGACAATTCGGCCGTCTTGTTCTTCAAGTGATCTCTAATATCCCTCTCTTTTCAGGGTTCTACTCATGTTGTATGTATGAAAGATGAAGATATACTTAAACCACGCTCCCCACGACAGCTAGCATGTTCAATGTGGGAATGAGCCTCTTCGCTCCTTCTCCATCCCACTAATGTCCAATCCCTTTCCCATTGATCCTTTTTAATATCCATCGACCTTTATTCCACACGCTTTATATCCAGTATAAGTAAAAATTGAAGAAAAAACACATTGCTTGCGAAGTTGAGTGGAGTGTTAAGTGGCCCAAAAGACCGAGTTTGGTTGCACCAAGAAGCCTCAGATCCCATATGCGATTCCGAATCTTGCCCTTGCCTAGAGATGCAAGATATCATCCACCAGGTTTGATATCTTACAAGCTCGCCATATCACAGTTACTGGCAAATCGCAATGCCTACGTTGGTAACTAGATGAGGCCACGGCGCTGGTGAATATGCTGCTTAGGAGCTGACTTGTAATGACGGGAATAGCGGCTGTTTCGTCTTTGGATCCTTCAATGTCCTGAGAGCATCCTCAAGAGAATCGAATCGTTGTCTCTGCTTCTCCTCGGCATCTGCGAGCTCCTCCTCCTTCTTCTGGAGCTCTTCGAACCTTCTATTCAGCTCTTCAAACCGCTCCTTGTTGGCATCGGGCTTTTGTGACGATCTCCAGTACTCGTATATAATCAATGCTCCCGCCACGGTAAGTATAAATGTGTCGCCCGCAACATCGGCAAACAGATCCACAGCCTTTCCTTCTGGCAATGGCCGGAATTTACGCCTCCACACGTTCTGGAGGGTAAATCTGGGATAGCTTGCCGGCTCGGGCTCGTTCTTCTTCTTCGCCTTCTGCTTGGCTACTTCGTCCTTTTTTGTCTGCTCCTCCGTCTTGACTGTGGGCGCTTCGGCAATTTCCCTTGCTCGTCGCTCTGCTTCGGGGTCTCTGAGGAGGGCGACGGACATCTTCATGTTGAGCTGGTGGATCATTTGGCCGTATTTGGCTGCGAACGCCCGGAATCGCGGGTGGTCATGGGCCTGAAGCTTGATACGGTTCTAGAAGCGACATGGCATCAGCATCAAAACGACGGCAATGGGGCTCAACAAGATCCAATACGTACCGCGCCATACTTGGAGACGTGCCGCACAAGAAGAGAGGCGAGCTTGAACAGCGGGAGGGGCACCATTGTGAGGTCTGGGGCCGATGCCGATGCCGTCTGCGGGGTTCCCTGTCCGGTTCAATGAGTTCGGGCGGCTTCGATTCTGTCAATTACTCCATCACAGGTTCAATTTGTTCGAAGCGCGAGGTTTGGGCTGAGCATGTGCCTCTCATGGAGGCCTTACGGGAAGAGCTAGCCGTCCATCGCCATAGTTTTGCCTCTTGTCCGCGCCGGAGCCCGCGATTATTCCGGTGCCCACCGGCGCTGGCCCTCGGGAGAGCATACAGCACAGCACAGCACAGCCCAACTACCTAATACTGTAACTTGAGCCTTACTTGAGCTGACTTGCTGCCAGCTCAGACCGGAGCAAAACGCTAAATTAGGTGCCTACGGCTATGCTCTGAATGTGTCGAGGCACCACACCAATCCATCTCAATTGCCAACCTGATTCGCCAGAGCTGACTTCAATGTTGTTGACATGACAGCTGGAGCTGTCCAGGCATGTGCTTGTACACACTTCATCAGCTATCTGGTGCTTAGTGGGCAGAGCTTCAGTGGGAGCTAGCCACTACCGTCCGCTAAGCCCTCCCTCGCAGCGCCTCCCAACGGCAGCCAATCTGGCCGCTGTGGGCCCCCCAATGGCCCAAATACCTCGCTACAGCCACTTATCAATACGGCAATGGCGGTGAGACCCGCAAGATGCCATGCTGTTGCCAGCAGCAACCAGCTCCCACAAAGTACACAAATCACAATATGGGGTCAACGTCAACTTGCCAGGGCTTCTGTGGCTGCGACTGGTCACGCTTGCGCTCACCTTTTCTTGCATCATAACCTCCATCCTCCGGCCGAGCAGCCGCCTGACAGCCGTCCAGCATTGCTTGATGCCTTTTGTTGACACAGCGGCGGGCTGGATGCTTTGAAGCTGGTCACAACAAACGCCTTCGCTGCATCGTTGCTCCTTTGCATGTTGTGCGTGTCCAAGCATCCTGTGAGTTGACCTTTTTTAGCATCGCCCGTCTGCTCTCATGCGGCTTATGTCACAAGCTGAGAGCCTCGCCCTATTTTGTTTTTTTTTCGTCCATTTGCCTCCCACCTGGCTGGGCTTTGGGCGCGCACCTTTGCCTCTGCATCGTAGCTCTCTCGCAAAAGGGATAACTCTTCTAATCGCGTTGAATTTTTCTGCTC
Source organism: Trichoderma atrobrunneum (assembly GCA_003439915.1). NCBI lineage: Eukaryota > Fungi > Ascomycota > Sordariomycetes > Hypocreales > Hypocreaceae > Trichoderma > Trichoderma atrobrunneum. The sequence continues at coordinate 24,166 of PNRQ01000330.1, read as the reverse complement.
AGGCTCCTCACGACACGTTCTCGGGCAACTGCTGAATCTCTCAGCTTGCCCATTCCTCATCGCTACGTAAATCGACCAGCTCTCTCGTTCGCTCCAGCAGCCTCTCCGTCGCCATGGCACACAGGCTAGTCCCCAGGGGAGGCATCGACGTGGAGGCGTTGTCCCCTAGGGATGTCAACGCCCAGCGAATGCCCAAAACCACAGAAGCCAAAGCGAAGGCGGCCGCCCAGCTCAAGGCTGCCAAGGATAAAGAACACCCACCCCCTCCTCCGCCAGAGGTTGTCGAGCCGAGCAGCACAGATCGTCCAGATGGCGCGGTCTACCACATTGGAAAATTACTGGGAAAGGGAGGGTTCGCGATATGCTACAGCGGCCAGCTGCTACCAAGCAAGCAAAAGTTCGCTCTCAAGATTGTCAAGAGCCAAATGCCCTCCAAAATGGAACAAAAGGTTAGTACCGTTACGATTTTCGCCTTGGCTGTTCAAACCCGCTCACCACGCGGCAGTTTCAAACCGAGTTGCAAATCCATTCCAAGATGCGCCACAGGAACATCGTTCAATTCTTCAGGGCATTTTCATACGTCAACTGCACTTTCCTAGCGCTTGAGCTTTGCCCCAATGGCTCTCTTATGGACATGGTGAAGCGTCGAAAGGGCCTCACCGAGCCCGAGGTCCGATTCTATGCCGTTCAGATATCCGGTGCTATCAAGTACATGCACGGCAAGGGCATTATTCATCGAGATTTGAAAATGGGCAACATCTTTTTGGATCACCAGATGAATGCCAAGATTGGCGACTTCGGCCTTGCTGCATTGGTAGTCACCGGCAGGGATATGCAAACGATCCGACGAACGACTCTATGTGGCACACCAAACTACATTGCTCCTGAGATCCTTGAGAAGGGAAAGAAAGGCCATGACCACATGGTTGATATCTGGAGCTTGGGCATTATCATGTAAGAGTCGACTGACAATTTGAAATTTGCATTACAGTTTTCAAAAAGCTAATGACAACGGATAGGTTCGCCATGTTTACCTCGAAACCGCCTTTCCAGTCTTCGACTACAGACGAAATCTATCGCCGCGCCAGGGAACGAGACTATGAATGGCCAAGTGCAGAGGTATCCCAGAAATACATTAGCCAGGAGGCTAAAGACCTGGTGGCCACGATGCTTGAGGATGCAGACCAGCGGCCCGACCCCGACGCCATCGTCCAGCATCCATTCTTTACTACGGGCTATATGCCATCATCCGTGGAGATCACTTCCAAGCTACGAGAAATCCCTCCTGAGGCGGATGAGTACTATGCCTCGCGCCTGAGCAGCTCTACGCTAGCTCAGTCTCACCGTAACCTCAAGGAGCAGTGCCGGGACTGTAATGTTGGACCCTGGAGCTCAGAAAAGCCTTCACACACTCAGATCTGGAAAGAGATGGCCGCCGAGGAAAAGGCAGGCCTGACACCGATCATCCCTCTCGCCGATGGCGTAGTCTATCGACCATTTGACGACTGGCTCAGAGAACAACAGCAGATCCGCGCAAAGCATGCAGCATCCGTCTCTGCACGATCAATGGCCATGGAGGGACAGGAAAATGCCATGGTTGGCTCAGAAAGGATGCCTCCTCCCACAGGCCTCTTACGACAACCACCTCAGAGTTTCGCGGCTCAACAACGATCTCAAGGCCGACCTCTCGCCCCATCTACCTCTACAAGGAGTCGAACCGCTCCCGAGGCCGTCCTCACTGCCTCACAAAGTACCAAAATCCGACCCCGTTCAGACCGACCAGATTCCGCTACTCGTAGGCCGTCACCTCCGTCGAAAGAGGCCCCTGAGCCTGCTACTACTGCCAGAACTATGCGTGTATCAGCAAGAGCTCAGCTATCAGCAGCTCGGTCTGCACCGAATTTACACGAGAGGGCAGCGCAGGGCTCGTCCGCGAATGTACCATTGCACAAAAGACGAAACTCAGAATCCATTCGATCTGCCACTTTGTTTAGCCCCGCCGAGTCGCCCACGGAAATGCCAGGGTCAAAGCCCGATGATATCCTCGACCGACTACGCGAACTCCAGACGGAGCTTGAGCGAGCTCTCAACGCCCGGACCATGGCCATCATCTCTTCAAAGACCTCGCCACCGCCACATCCTCATATCGTCGTCAAGTGGGTTGATTACACGAATAAATTCGGTCTCGGTTACATTTTGAACGACGGCAGCGTGGGATGCATTCTACGCGATATTCCTACCACTGAAGGTAGCAAAACTGCTTTACTCCCTCCAGCAGGTGTCTTCATTCGTAGCGCAGAGAAACATATCATTCGGCGACAAGATGACTCCTACATAGACCGCCATCAGCCAGTACCAATGACAGAGCCCATCAAGTTCTTCGAGAACAATGGCGAGGCTGGCCTTTCCCAGGTTACAATCTCCCCTGACCAGTTTCGAGTGACGATAAACGATGATGGTACAGCCGGCAAGATGGCCCCTGGTAAGGACGTCTTTCAACATCGAAAGCGGGAAAGGATCATCCTATGGAAGAAATTTGCCAATTATATGATTGCTTATGGCCGGGATGACGTGTTGGCTGAAGAGGATGAGGCAGATAGCACCTTGTCTCCAGGGCAAAAGGGAACGCCTGCAGAGCTAGTAACTTTCTACCAGCGATTCGGAGATGTTGGCTGTTGGGTCTTTGGCGACGGACACCTTCAGGTAAGAAGACTTTTGATAAGATTTGTAACCCTCGTAGCGTGGAATGAGATACTAATGGTTCCTTTGCGCAGTTCAACTTCCCTGATCATACCAAGATTGTCCTAGACGCAACAGGAACTTGGTGTCACTTCTGGCATCTACCTCAGGAGGCGGCAGAGAGACTCGCCAGTACAGGCTCAATTGGTGCCACCGCGCTGGACGACCGCGCCACACTGTCATATCCCCTACAGACTTTACTCAACTTCCAGGCAAGATCATCAACGCGAACTGCGACTACGGCATCGAGGAGGCGGCCTGAGATCGAACCAGAGATTCAAGGCATCCCTGCGGCGAATGACTTCCGCCGAAAGGTCGAGTTCATCAAGGACGTTGTTAAGGAGTGGGCTACCAACGGTGGTCTCGGCAACAGCTCCATGGAGAGGGAATCGCGTCTGAGATGGACCGGATACCGAGAGACGGTCCATGCAACCGCTCCCCAAAAGCATGTTTGGGTTACTATCGGCGCTCGATGGGGTGACCAGCGTATATCGACATTTGTCGACCCATGCAAACCCTGGGAATTGGGCGAGGAAGTGGAGAATTCAAAGAAATGAATCTACTGAATCTACCGCGACGATTGGGGTCTATAAGCTGGGCTATACAGACAAGGCATTGTGTTTTTGGTTTAATTCATCAAGAGAGGACAAGGCCATTATGAATGATAAATGCCTAGTATTCAGAAGGCCTTGTTAGCCTTGATCCTTTTTCTTATCTCTCTCTCTATCTCTCTCTCCAATTCATATGCATCAAACAGCTATGATGGTAAGCCGGCGTTGAAAAGGCGTCGACGGACTTTGGGCTATGGAAGGATTTTCTGGGAATTCTGGCGTTGGCGGGGAAAGGGGAAGGGCTGGTGGAAGATGGCTTCTGCTCTTTTTTTTTTTGCTCTCCTTTTTGTTTGAAATGGGATATAATACCCTGTTTACACATGTTTGATACGTGTTGATATTGGTTTGTGCGATGAATGATTGAATGAATGAACTCGAGTTTTTGGTTGGACACTGGGCGAAAAGACGAAAAAGAGAAGAAATCATGTTGAATATTCTCCTAATAGATAATAGTTCCAAGGAAAAGAACTGGAAATTACTGAAACACTGGTGCAACAAGAACAAGTCATCAACAAAACGTGCTTATTATTATCGCTCTGGCGAGCTAAGGAGGACATGGTACAAATAAACCGGCGTCGTCATAAAAGATCTTTCCCCCCAAGAACCGGGGCTCAAATCAACAAAAAATAACTATGTACAGCAAAACTTCATCGACCATTCAATCCATCAATCAGTTCAGTCAATCAGACTCAATCAATCAATCAATCGCCTGCCTCATTACAAACAAATCCGACGCCCAAAAAACACACCTCCCCCTCTTCTGTTCATCACGTTAACGTCCTTCTCTATGTAGCAAATCGCGATTCGTTAAAAAGCCCATCAGTCATCTCCTTCGTCAAGTGAAGGACAGGGGGGGAAACAAAGGATGGTGATACAAAAGGCGAACGAGCTCTCTCTCTCGGAATCATATGCGCAGGTGAGCTTGTGTTGTTTGTGTAAAAATATGCGTATGTGACCATATGTATTCCATTATTTCAAAGATAAAAATAAAATATAAAAAGGGGGGTCCGATATTATTAGTTTTCGGGTCATCATATGCCATAACGGCTCAATCATGCGTCAGAGAGGTATTCTTCGCTGTGGTGGCCAGGAGGAGGCATGGCCCAGCTATTGGTGTTGCCGCCCACGACGTTTTCTCTCGATCCCCAATAAGCGCTCTTCACACGCTTGTCGCGCTCGAATTCGGCCCATCTCTTCATCGTAATCTTGCTGCTGTCAAACTCTCCCTTGCTCTCGTCATGGCCGCCTTTGCCCTTGTCGCCATCTGTCTTGCGGGTTTCACCCCACGAGAAGTCATCAAACTTCCAGAAAGCATAGGCTGGGAGGACAAAGTTCCAGACGGGGAGGGACAAGAGGTAGATGAACATCCAGACGACATAGGACCACGAGTGCGCGGTGACAATAATGAGAACACCGGGAAGACCGAGAATGAGACCGAGAAGCACCAACGGGATGATCTGCGGTGGCTGGTGGATGATAGACGTGATAACTGTAAAAGCGATAGGTCAGCGGCTGAAGCATCTAAATGTAGGATAAGTGTTTTCATGGTTCAATGACTTACCAACATAGAAGGTGAAGGCGATGGCTGCTGGAAGCACAAGAGTACCGATAAGCTCGACGAAAACGACAAACTGCATACTAAAGCAAAAGGTGCCACAGAGATCGCGGACAAGAACCAGTTCCATAAGATTGTGGATGGTCGAGTTAATCCAGCGACGTCGTTGGGACAGCAGAACCATAAACTCATCTGGGACCGTGGTTTTGCAGACAGCCTGGGGAACAAAGACCTGTTTTCTCTTGGGGAAAGTTCGCAACATGAGCGTGGTCAGGTAACGATCCTCGCCGAGAAGGTAGAGGTTCTTCTCGTGAAGAGTCTCAACCACGTTTTCAGAATAGTGCTCCACAATGTCAGGATTGGCCAGAATCGGCACCCAGTAGTTTTGTCCTCCCTTTGGTGCTTTGATGCGGTACATGCAGAAACATCCGGGCAAGCAGGTGACACCACCAAAGACAGACTCAAACGATTTAGCGAGATGGTGAGAGATGAAGTACTCAAACACTTGAATGGCCGACACCCAACTGGCTCGTTTGTTGGCAATCTTGGTCTCGCCACAGAGACCCATGATATCCGGATCCTTGACCATGGCAGACACCATGTGGGTGAGACTGTCTGGGAAAACCTTTGTATCGGCGTCGACCATGAGAATGATTTCATAGTAATCAGGCGAGATGCCAGTGACTTTCCATAATCCATTAAACATTTCATATTCGAGCTCCGTCATTCGCTCGTCAAACATGACCTTTTGGAGGAACGACATGAGGATGATTTGACTGTCACGCTTGCCTCGGTTACCGGGTTTGGATGCCTTTTCCTCAGCGGGGGTTCCGCACTTGACAATGGTGATCATGGGCACACGCTGTTGTTTGTCGGCTGGAATGCGAGACGAGGACCCATAGTCGTAGAACCCACAGTATACCTTGGCCATGTTGTGTCGTTTTGATCCACTCGCTACAGCAACGTACGAGAACGGCTTCACCATCTCGCGAGGAATAGAGAAATCCTTCATCATACTCAAGCAGACATCTGGGGTAGACACAGTCTCGCCTGCACCCTTGATGATACCATCACAGATTACGACAATAACCTTGTGACTGTTGGGGTAATCCGTGGTAGCAATTGAATCAAGGGTAGTTCGGACACCTTCAGCTCCCTCGGAGTAGGCCGTGACCAGGCACATGGTATGTGCAAGAGGGAATCCAAAGGGCATCCAGTCGGAAGGAGGCTGGGGCACGACGCCTCGTGAATAAAGCCAGCGGGGCCGGGGCCTTCGGAAATGGGCGCAGAGCCAAACGGGTCTGAACGAAGGAAACTCGCGCGGCTGTCATTGCCCTGCTTGTACATCGGAGAAGGTGGATATAGAGAGCTGGAGCCGCCTTGGCTGGCCATGGTTGTGGGAACACGCCGGGATGAGGAGCTTCGGTCTGGCCCGTACACACCAGAGAAACGGGACGTAGTGGGGAGGAAAGAGGATGCTCGCTTGCTCCTATCCGAGGTCACAACAGTACTGCCGTCGCCCGGGAGCCTAACAGGAGCACGGTAAATATCCTCAGACCAGTCTTCAATCTGGCGGTTACGCTTTCTCCGGTCAGAGCTTTGAGACGTCTTGGCGGCGGCATAATTGCGGCTGATGAACCATTGGAAAACAAGAGCCAGGGCGAATCTGGCACCGACAACGGAGAGAATCAAGACCAGAGCGCAATAGAGCACAACCTTGGAGGCAATGCAGCCAACAGTCTCGGTATCAATGGAGCCAACCTTGATGATGTCCTGGAAGCACTCCATATTCTTCTTGTCGGCCGAAGATTGAAACATTCGCGTCACATCGCGACCACGGATTGCCTTGTTGACGTCGGAACTCGTGTCTCGCAGCTCCTTGAAACGATCAGGGATCTGGACCTGGCTTTCGTTGAACCAATTGAGAAGGTTGAGGTCCAGGACGCTGCCGGAATAAGCAATCAGGTTGCGGGAGCTGTTTTTAATGTCATCCCAAGTAAAGTAGACATCAGCCGTGCCGTGAAGGTCGACATAGAAAGCATTTCGGGCATTGACTGAGGTGTGGCAGGCATAGCCAAGGTAATACGGAATAGTCAAGTTGGGTTCCGAGCCCCCATCTTGCCTGAAGGTTGTACACGGGAAATACCAAGCCAGGTCGCCGGAGGGATCAGTTGGGACATCAGAGCCTTCGGCAAGGGTGATTAGGTTCTTGCAATTGCCGTTGACATTTTGGAAAAGAAAGCTGCCGTCTTCTCCAGAGTGCTTCTGGGGAAGGTCGAATAGGACGTTGGCGCCGAGGCCATCCTGCCTCAAAGGAATACCCTCAGCCGGGGGGTGGTGAGAGTTGGCCAGGTTGTAGGCTACGCCGTGGAAAATCATGTAACCGCCAGAGACCTCGTTCACACGTAGTCTCACAGGAGGAGAGCTGCAAACGGCAGCGGTGAAGCCGAACGTCAAGAAACCGACAATGGCCATGATGGCCAAGATGATGCTAATCAATCCCATCTTTTCTCTCCAAGCTCGGCGCTGGGCTCTCGTCGGTTTGCAGCATCCGAGGATAAAATCAGGGCACCAGAAGGTCACAATGGCGCAGTAAACATTCCAAAAGCTGGGCGGTCGCAGCTCCTCCGTCTGATTGGTCTTGCTGCGTTTCGAAGATCGCTTGCTTTTTTCCTTTGTGATCTTGCCCGACACGCGGCGCTGTTGGGTTGTGGTGGCATTCTTTTCGTGGTCTCCGCTGGCGGTTCGGCTACGAGACGGGCGTGGAGTCTCGTCGGTGACACTTTCGGTATTGGCAGATCGTTCTGTCGACCCAGCCAAATTTTCCAACAGGGGGTCATTTCCAGTGGACGAGGGCAGGACGGTCATATTAGCGGCATGGCGGTGATAGTGGTAGTTCCTGTGGTCTCTGTCGATGCGGTTCCTCTCCGGCCTGATCAGGCTTCTCTTGCGGGTGAAGGCAGGGTCAGGAGTTCTGCCCGACATCTCCGTAGGGGACAGAGGCGTGCTCTCTGTATTCACATTAGAGTTCGAAATAGTTTCGGCATATGAGGAGACGGATTTCCCACGATGATGACCGGCAACTGAAGGTTCGTATGCGCCGGTTTCGACATCCATGGGTCGTGCTCGTCGCGATGCCGGCGGACTTCGATAGCTCGTTCGGCGATCGTAGCTGGGGCTAGCCCCAGGCCTCTCAGGCAGAGACATGGCTCTTATATGAAGAATGTCAGTGACCAAACGTCTTGTTGCTGCGGCAGGGTGGTGGCCGTTGGGGACAGCATTCCAAAGGGACAGACAAGCAGAGGTCCGCCCTTGCGCTGGAGGCGATGATTCAGTGGCCGAAGCCCAGGGGAACAAAAAGGGAACAAAAGGAGAGGGAGAAGATCAACAGTCACTCTTCTCTTTTGCTTTTTGAGGGCAAAGAATGGGTGACCGAAAGTGAAGCGACAGCGGAAGGAAATAAACACAGTTGCTCACCCGATGCGAAGTCAGCGCAGCAAACAAACAATGCGCAGCCAATTGGCGAGAGGCGGGTTGTTTGGGAGACGGGCGGTGGTCTGTTCAGCCTGCCCAAAACAGAAACTGCGCTAAGGCGTCGCAGGTGGGGAAGCGAAAAAATGGAGGCTGTAACCACACGAGGCCACTTGCAGCGAGTGAGCGCGCTGTCTTAGCGGACGCAGCAGTGCTCCGTAGTGCCTAAGCAGGTGCTAATCAAATCAAATCCAGCTTCCACGATGGCCCACTCGCAACGAGACAAGCTTGTACCGGCCGTTGAAGCACGAGTAAGAGATCAGATTCGATTCTAAGCGAAAGTCGGACTCGGGGCCAAGAGGGGGAAATCGATCGAGGCAGCACAGGCAGACGCAAACGATCGATGGTTCCCAAGGGTAGGAATAAGGCGCTCAGCAGAGAGGTAAGCGAAAGTAGAGGCGGTGGCAGCGAGCGACACGAGCCCAGCGGAACCGTTTCGGATAGAGCGAAAATTGGAACAGACGACGCAGCTCGCGATGGGAAACAGGCGCGATGGACAAAGTCGTGCCGATTGCGAGAGGCGACGCGCAAAGACACGCCGCGAAGAACGAATGGAAGTCCCAGGAACTGAACGAGAGACGATGAGCGCGGCCTCGTCCCCAGCGCTCGCAGAGAGATTCTGGTTGGGTTAGGGGGGAAGTTCGTCCAGGCGAGGAGGAAAAAGCGACCTGGAGCTGTACGGCGCCCTCCGTGGCTATTCTTGTCCCAGACACCAGACCAGCCCCAAAAGCAGGCGCGGGGGGCGACTCGGGGAGCATTTTAGGCGGTACTAGCCCGCTAGAGGCGCCGAGCCAGATGGCATGGCCTGTTGCGTTAGTGATTGATGGATACGATGTGCGGTTACTTGCTCGCAGCTGCTAATTCGTTGTGGTGCTAGCACCAGTGGACATCTGCGACCTGCTGCGGAAGGTCCTGCATGGCCAAGGGGTACGGGCTTAGAGCCCTTGCTTTGCCCCGGACGGCATGTACAGGCGTGGCGCTGGGTACCTTCCTACCTAGTCGAACCAGTCTCGCTTGCTTGGTTCCTGGATGTCAACACTCTTGCGCTCTCGTGCTTTTTTCCGCTTTTCTCATTGGCTCCTGGTGTGTTCTCTGATTTCTTTTCTTGATTTTTGCTCCTTGTTTCTGATCTGCTTCTCAATTTTCCTGTTTCCAACCGCATGCACGGGCGCAGTGCTCCACCAGCGTAATTAAAGACGATCCCAATCTGTGGATTAATTAATACTCGTACGTCCACAGGCAATACTGCTGTGCTATGATAAATGGAACATATGATCTAGATACCCGCTCTCCACAGGTATCCTTTTTTCCCCGTCCGAAAAACAGTTTTTAAGTCTAGGGTTAGACTAGAGTTAAGCACTCGTATCTGGTCAGCGGTGGAGAAGTAAAATGCTCCATCCATCGATTGCTACCCGGAAGCTGCAAAACAAAAACAGCGACATTGACATCAATGCTTTCTACTGTTTGGTGATTGCCATCTATGTAAATATACTAAGTAGGTACATAAATGGGAGATAATCACCTTCGTCAGATTTCGTGTATGGTGACAGGTTGAGTGGCTTGAGAATCCCTTCACCTTAAAACCAAGCGAGTTACGCCACGGCCGCCACTGCATGAGCTGCCATCAGTTTGTTCCTGCCAAGCTTAATATGCTTCGTGCAATGGCAGGTACATGGGAAGTGTACATACACATCAATTCATCGCAGCTTCCACATCCTACTCTAGAGATACATAACGTCGTCTCTCTTTTGGATTTTCTCTTCTCACCATCTCTCTGCCAATCCCGTCGATGTCCTCGCCTCACTATTATTCATTCGACATGGGCCTAGTACGAGTACACAGCAAGCACCAATCTTAAGTGTTAGCCCACCGCTGCTGGAGAGCTGACCAACAAATCAATTCTAACGTTGCATACTTGTATGTAGGTACATGAGCTGGCCGTTAGCGTTCCGATACTCAGCCCCAGCCAGGTCGTTTCTCTGAGCTGCGAAAAAAAGGCAAAAACAGCGAGATTTGGCATTTCAAGACCATTGCCTGTCCAGGATCAACCTCCAATTGACAAATCAACACTGCAAAACTTGACCAGACCTGTCCAATACGAAACACAACTCACCATCAGATATGTACTTTGTGCTTTAGTTCATCAGGGTAAGACAGCCGAAAGCCCGATGAGAAAATTGCCGAGTCACCAGATCTCACGACTAAAAGCGCTACCTTAGTTAGGCCGTCTCACCGCGCCATAATCGGAGAAAGTGTTAACATAGCATCCCACGGCCCCCGATATTACCATGTGACGTTTCGAAACCTTAACACTCGATAAATTTGTCGTTTATACATTTTGGGCGGGCGGGTCGAAAGTCAAGCTTTAGTCCACGGCAGCGGCGTCACCACGACTCGACAGCGTGCCTCGTACTTCGTATTTCTCGCAACTGGATCGCCACTACTGCCTCTCGACTTCGACATAGTGTTGGAGCAACTGAGTACAACGTCGGTGACTCGGGGCTTGGAACTCGATTTTCCTGAGGACACTTACAATCACCATTCATCACTGATGTCGTGCTGCTTACTTGCACGTGTACTTGTCTCTACCCAGAAGCAGTGGTACGGCTGGACGTTGCATCGACACCTGGACCCTGACCGGCGTTACAGTTGGCGCACTGCCCGGCGCTAATCCGCACCGGGTCTAGAGTCAAATTACTAGCATCGAAACCGACAAAAAGGCGAGCAGCGTTCTAATGCACTCACTTGCGAAACCTGGTCTATCTTTTTTCTCTTCTTTGTTCCGGGCCAGGCACGCATTCTACTCGTCCAGTTGTCGCCAGCACAACTAGCAGGTTAAGGATCCGTCGTATAAAGTGGCGCAATATAAGCCGGCATCTGCATAGATAGCGCAAACAGCCAGAGCTCTCCCACCGGCCGCTCTCTCAAACCCGAGATATGACGTTGATGCGCGGGTTGCGGACGAGTACAAGTCTGTACTTACATACAGGCGGAGTGATGTGCAGCAGTGGGGACCACAAACCGACCCATTGATGGACGCTCTTATTCCGATGTGCTGGGATGGGGAACGCCAAGACTTTTGCCCTGTCAAATACGAGGCCACTTGGTGGTCTGGCAAAAGGGGACTCCGCCGTATCTTGAGCCCAGGGCAAGTCGGCTTCGGCAAGTCTGCTGCCACGGTGAGATTGCTTGTATTGTAAGTGCATCGTCTCAAAGTCAATTCTCACTCACATCGCCATCCCCAAGAAGGGAAACCTTTTACTCACGGGGTCGAGACGCAGGGAGCTTGGACAACTACTAATGGATCCAAGATGGGCCCCCATTCCAGCTGATTTTAACATTGGCCACTACATAGTAGTACAAGTGCTACTGGGCAATAGTATCAACGGAGTCGGGTTGCTATTGCTCCATGCTTGCACATGTCTGCAGTGCTTTGGATCCCAATAAAGCCTTTGAAGAAAAGGAGGCTACTATCCAGCGAGCGCCTAATTGCCTGTTGGTTGACTGCATGAGAGATGCACATGAAGGGGGCAGCTGGACGTATTCGTAACGGACATGGGACATTTAACACTCTTCACCAATCATGAGGAGATTGCCACCACGATATGCCCCGGCCAACTATAAAAACCCTACTGCAACAGCGGCAATAGCTACACTCGAAAGGACGCAGGGATTTATATTGGGAGAATTGATGCAGTCCAGGACAGATTCATGATCGGAGACTTGACATGGATGCTACATGAAAGAGTCCCAAGGCCAGCCATGCGCCTTTGCCGCTCACTGACAGGCCGCGGGAGCGGGCAATGACACATGGAATGGCTGAGAGGCTATCGAGTGAAGTGCTGGCTCGGGAGTTGAGGATGCCGGTAGGATGTGCTGGCCAAGCCGGGCCGGATGCGCACGCCCCCAAAGAAACATCTCGACAGGATTTGACATGCTGTAGCGCCGTTGAGTGCTGGCGCCAAATGATCAAGCCGTACTCACAGGCGCACTATTGAGATGGCGCTTGTGACCGGAGTCCATCTATCCAGGGGAATTGTTCTTGTTTAGGGCTACCATTTTGCCATTTCGTCCAAATCCGAACAAACAAGTAGTGCTAGCAGGGAAGAAGCCAGTCGTAACGTTTTCACTATGGCTTGACGGAATCACGAATGGCAAATCAAGACTGCGGGTGGCAGCCTCGCCTCGTTTTCGGCGGCGATCCGTTTTGCCGTTGTGGTTCTTCAACTTCTAGCCTGCCTCTCTTTTCTGAGGGCTGCTCTTGGAGGTCCCTTCGGGCAACTGTAGCCAATGACTGGCTGCAGGGACTTGGCGTCAAGGGTTTTCCAGATGAAGCAGTCTCCGATACTATTTCGTCTCATCTCCACACTGCCACGAGTTGACACGAGTGGAAGCAGAAACGAGAACTAAAAAAGAATGACAGAGGTCAAGAGAGGAAAGGAACACCAAGATGCAGGGACTCAAAGGTGATCCATTGGGGAAAAGTGGGAATATGGGGGGCAAAAACAGCTTGTTCTTGGGGGATACAGATAAAGACAAAGCAAAGCGACAAGGCCAGCATTGGCTTCCAGAGCGCCAGTTGCCGTATACCGGCAGATCTCGGCCGTAAAAGGGAGGTAATACGGATCTGTGGGCGAGTGCATTTTCTGTACGAGGTTTGGTAGTGTCGGATGACCAGCGAACTCTGGATACGACGCGGCATGATACCACGATGCCATGTCATGGAAAGGGGGGGCATATTTCTGATGTAATAACTGGGAATCGGCTCTTGGCAGCATCTCGAAGCACACGCAAACGGTGGACTACCATGCACTTCAAGTGACTCCGCTGGCACCATCCAGAGGTCCGGTGTCAGGACAGGGCGGGATACGGCGTCTGGAGATGGTTGGAGTCCGCACTCCATTTTCGGGTGCAGGCAACCCGCCGTTGTGTGTGTTCTGGATGGACGCTGTCATGTTGCCCCAGCTCTTGTGGCTGGTCAGATCCAGCGCAAAGCCGGCTTCCCGAACTAAGGAGGAATTCGCTGGCGGTTGACTGCATTGCATCCGTACCTACCTAGGTGCTGTCCATATGTATCACGGCTACGGAGCGCTCTGTACTTGTACGAGCACAAGTATGGAGGGTAATGCAAGCCCAAAGTGCTGGCCTTGGGACGTTGCATGACAGCCGGCAAGAGAAGGTTACGAGTCCGGGGTCTGGTCTCGTCAGACGTGCATGCGTTAGGAAAAGGCTGTGTAGGAAGTACGGGGATTCGACGCAGGGCCCGTGCCTGTATGGATCTCGACAGGTTCTGGTGCTTGGGATGCCCGCAACTGCGCTTTCGATACGCTCGTATCCGCTACAGCCGCGACTTGGTTGACGGAATCACTCACGACTTTGATATCCGTGAGCTTCTTCCCTCTTCGCCGCGCCGATTGCTTCATCGTGCTAAGGCCGATGTGGGCTCGAGATATGGAGCTTGGGCTTGGCATTGACGCAACAGTTTTGTTTGGCGCTGGGGCTATGGCCCGGAGCTGATGTGCAAGTTGAAGCTAGAGGGCAGTTGCTAAAGCATGGAGAATCGCTAGTGTTAGTCGAAGCCTAAACAGCAAGGCTAGACACTCGACGCCATCGGCAGGATCTTTGGTGTTTCGAGCACATATGCAAAACCGATATTTCGATCCCTCTTGTGAGAGGGGCCACGTATCAAGGGCACGGAGACGGAGCCCAGCCAAGGCTCAATCGCACTCAGCTGGATCCCCTCCTGCTTCACGCTTTGTTTCTCCTTGGTCTTGAATGAGGCTCTTTGTCTTGCTCGTCTTTCCTAGCTCGGCGCTTCTGTTTCCCCTCCCCTCCCCTTAGCGGGATGATGAGGCTCTCTGCTCAGGAAACCCCACTGCTCTAGCCTTCAGCTCTGCTGGATAGGAGCTGTAGCACCAACCAGAGCCGCCGTGGAAGCCTTGGAGCTGAACTTGAGTCAATGGCGTGCATTGACGAGACTTTTGTTGCCTTGTCCTTTCCATCTTGGAGCTGGTGGGCGCTGTTTTGGGAGGTTTTGTGCCTGGCTTAAAAACAAGATTAAATCCCGTCCCCCCAAAACAGGTGCAAAGTGACGACTCAACAACCATAACCCCCGACTGGACCGTTGCTGGAGGCGCCCACGAACCCGCTAGCAGCGCCCGCCCACCGAATCGCCCGCTGGCAAATTCAATCCAGATTGCTTTGATCACTTATTTTCGGCCGACAGGAACTAAGGTTTGGCCGGTCCCTGGGCTGAGGTATGGACCTGTAAGAGCTCAACTCTCAACCCTTCTATGTAAGTAATGGATGGACTCGTACCCAGCCTTGGTGCTAACTGAACCTTGCCCACTCCGTATTGCCCATCAACCTAACCTTACCCCCTTTCTGGCGCTACTGTATTTCACGCCACCACATGCCATGGGTGCTGACAGAAGGATGCTAATACCAACAGCATTGAAGGCATTTGATTTGATCCATTCGACGAGTGTCTGATAAAACGGCAGTGACTGCACCGCTTGGCACGGCTACCTATCCCTTTGTGCCGATCTATTGATTCAATATCAAGGTCCGGGTATTGACTGGTACTACCTGGTACTTGGTATCAATACTAGTATCGGCTACAAGGAGTAGCCTGCCACTGTACTGGAGCAGATTGACAACCATCAAATTGCATTGACGGAGTACCGGCTGGACCTCAGCAGGTGCATCCACTGCAGCTACAGGCAGGCAACCTGGGCTCAAACTCGTAAATACTGGACCTGAGCTGCCCGCTGCACTCAATACCTGGCGGTACATGTTCTTGGCCCGGCTGCCTGTGACCTGTAACCTGCCTGCGCGTCTCCCGCACCTGCTAGTGCTTGTACCCTCGCTGAGCCGTAGCGCTCCCTCCACTTTACTCATTTGGTAGGTACCAAGAGCGTACCTTGTCTTTGCCTGTCTCGGGCTGTGGAATTTTCCCTCCTCGCTGAATATCGTCGGCCCTCTCCCCCAACTTCCAGTCGCCTCTCCTCCTCCACCCCCCAGCCAGCGAATTTCCAGCTTCCTCCGAGCTGCTGCTGCCGGGCCAATTATTATTATCACCGCTGTCCTCTCGCTGAATCCCTTTGCCTCTCAGTTTTGTGCGCTCCTTTTGCTCACATCCCAGCGCAGTCTCGCCGTCGCACGCCCATTCAGTCGCTCGCTTTCTCCGCTGTGCTCCAGACGCCGCACCAACGACCAGAGTTGCAGACCTCGGCGCGCATTACAGCTGCGTTCAGCATCGCCAAATCGCTTGTCACCGCGAGCAGGGAATATATCGATTATATCAGCATCGTTATACGGCCAAGTTAAAAAACAGAGAAAGAGAGGAGACCGCAGCGGCAACGCCCGCAGCGCCTTTGCATTCGTTTCGCCATTCGCTAGTTAAACGGCATCATTTAGCGGCTGCCTCTCCCACGGCTTGACGCATCTTATTGCCACGGAACTCTCTCCTTTATTTTTCCCCTTGACTGTCCGCGGAGGCCAAGGAGACAACGACCTCATCGACGTGCCGGTCTGTCCGCCGCCATCATGGCCGCAGCCACCGCTTCGCCGCCCCCAACTGCTACTTCTCCCAGTTCGCCAAGTCAACGAGACTCAGTTTCCATACCACAGGCCCTATCACCACTGAGGAAGCCAGTCGCAGGGACCGTGCGGAAGCCCGTACCGCAGGCAGCTCCAGCGGTCGTTTCTGCAGAGGTAGCATCACCGCAGGAAGCTCCGGTGTCTCCCGGCCAGACGAACTCGGCGCATGATAGCTGGACTCAGCCACTTGATCTGAGCTTCAACTTGAATCTCAACGATGCGCCTCAACAACCAGAGGCAGTAGCTCCCTTAAAAGAGCAGGAACCGTTTACGGGACTGCTGAGCAGCCCCGTCTCGGGTTCTCTCGACTTACAGCTTCCGTTCCTTGAAACCTCGAAGCAACAGTCGTCCCAGGATGACGTCTCTAACTCGACTGCTGCTGAGAGCAGCCTGCCCACACCCGACCGCGCCCCTCCGCCTATTCCACCTGCCGCTACGGCCAATGGAACCGATTCGACTGCTACGAGCCCTCAGGATCTTGTGCGAAAGGAAGATGTGGACAGAAATAGCCGTGAGTCTGATGAGACAACCAACCCCTCCCAAGAACCCGTTTCTTTCAAATCTTCGGCAACAACGAGCGCAAGCTCATTATCGGGTATAAACGAGGGACCGGAATACCTCCCCGACGAAGACTCTCCCGGCAGCTCCATCATCGAGGGCAACTTGCCTCGAGGCGCGTCGATGCAGCAGCTTCAGTATCGCAAGCAGGATTATCCACCCCGCGTATCAAGTGTTCCGAACGATGGCATTCGCACTCCCTCCAACCCGGAATTGGTGGACAGCGCAGGCAATATCAAGCGCCACCTGACTCCCACGTCCAACAACATAAGCAGAAGCTCCCTGCCGCGTCCCCAATCTGCCTACTCTGTGCTCTCTGAGGGGCAGCGAGGGCGGTCGCCTGCTTTGATGCCTGGTGGCTCACATATGCGCGCTCCGTCAGTCCAGTCGCGAAAGTCGCCTGATGTCCGCAATTCTACATACGCCGAGCTTCTCAATGTTCCTTATCCCCAGCAGGCTCCCCCGCCCATCACTATGGACAACTCGGGGCTTCGTGGTGTCGTGGGCAACAATGCCTCGCTGCTTAGTGTACAGAAGACACTTGAGATGTACCGTCAGAATGTCAAGAAAACCAACGATTTTACGGTTCAGTATTCTTTCGCTGTCTTCCTGATTTCTGTGGCTCAGGAGCAGGGGTTGGACTTTTCTGATCCCAAGGGCCGCAAGAACAGCCCGCAGCCGTTCCGCGATCTGGATAGCCCCATTGTTGAGGCCACCGTGGCTAGCCCTACTGAATTGGTCCGGGAGGCCAAGCAGATCTTGCAGCGCCTGGCCAGTGGAGGTTATCCGTTTGCGCAGTACTACCTGGCCGATGGCTATGCCTCTGGGCTCTTTAACAAAGGCAAAGAAGACTACAACCAAGCGTTCCCTCTCTTTGTCCTTGCCGCCAAGCATGGCCACGCCGAGTCCGCATACCGAGCTGCTCTTTCTTATGAGTTTGGCTGGGGTTGCC
Organism: Trichoderma atrobrunneum; assembly: GCA_003439915.1. Lineage (NCBI taxonomy): Eukaryota > Fungi > Ascomycota > Sordariomycetes > Hypocreales > Hypocreaceae > Trichoderma > Trichoderma atrobrunneum. Next base: position 6,618 of record PNRQ01000330.1, on the reverse strand, counting down.
GAAAGGACCCTGCTAAGGCGGTTCAGTTTCTACGCACGGCTGCCTCTAAGAGGCACCCGGGAGCCATGACCCGCCTCGGCAAGGCATGCCTTTCCGGAGATTTGGGCGAGAAGAGGTATCGTGAAGGTATCAAGTGGCTGAAGCTGGCTACAGAGTCTGCTGATGCGCAGTACAACGCCGCCCCTTACCAGCTGGGATGCTTGTACGAGACGGGCTATGGCGACGATATATTTCTCGACCTCAACTATGCGGCCGAACTGTACACACAGGCTGCAGAGCTGGGCCACCCAGAGGCCAACTTCCGCATGGGTGACGCTTATGAGCATGGCCATCTCAACTGTCCGCGAGACCCGGCGCTTAGCGTCCACTTTTATACTGGTGCTGCTGAACGTGGACACGCTCCCGCCATGATGGGCTTGTGTGCCTGGTACATGGTTGGTGCTCCGCCAATGCTGGAAAAGGACGAGGAAGAGGCTTATGAGTGGGCTCGCCGGTCTGCCGATATGGGTAAGTTGAAAGCTTTGTTCTTCAGTCATCTTCACTTTTTCGTCAACTATGATCACTAATTATGTTGTTTTAATCGTTCAGGTTACGTCAAGGCTCAGTACGCCATTGGATACTTTACGGAGATGGGCATTGGCTGCAGACGAGACATTCTAGAAGCTAATGTTTGGTACGTCAAGGCTGCAGACGCAGGCGATGAGAGAGCCAAGCAGCGGTTATCCATCATCCAAGCAGCTGTGAGCGGCCAGGGAACTCCCATGGAAGTTGGCGCCCCGAGAAACAGCAAATTAGCAAAAGGAGGCAAAGACGACAAGGACTGTGTTGTCATGTGAGAAGCTGGGAACGAAGGGAAAGAAAGAAGAACGAAAAGAAGGGAGGACAAATGATTACCTTGCACTCAAATCAAAATCAGGCGGAAGAACGACATAACACGAACAAAAAAGAGCAACGATTAGGCGCCGCGGCATGATTAATACGAACAAGCGAGCTTTGGAAACTTTCTGACGATTTTCTCCTTGGATATTTTGAGAGATGGACTACCGTCGAAAACTCTCCTTGATAATTTTTTCCGCCTTTTTTTTTCTTATTCTCTGCATACCCGCGTCGAATTTTGTCCTGGAAGCTTTGATATTCACGGGCGTGGCCTCACGACGTTTATGCCAAGTTTTGATCTTCATCTAATTTTGAGAGCATATGCTGCAATTTTCTGGTTTATCGATGCAGGGCCTTTTAGAGCACCACATGGGGAGAGGGATAGGGGAGTGGGAACAAGGTCGGATTTGATTTAGAGGACTGTATTCCCTCGCAAAAAACACATCATCACCTGGCGAAGGGGAAACAAAGCAAAACCAAAAAAAAGTTCAAACCGGTTGATACAGCAGGCATTGTTAAGTTGACTGAATGCTTTTTCATTTTCATTTTATTTATATATACATACCACGAAGGCGAGGCTGGGGAGAGAGGGGGAGAGAGACTCTCCCCGTCGCCTTTGAGATTAATGTCTTGTTTTCGAAGGGGAATGAGAGCCTACCACTGCACTTTTCTTCTTGTTCTTCTTTTGGATGCCTTTTGTTTTCTTTGCATATTTGAGAAGACATTGCAGAGGGATGGAAATCGGACAGAGCTGCGCTGCCGCTGTTATTTTCCTTCGACTCTTTTTTACCCCTTTCCTCTCCTTTGTTTCACTTTCTGATTAGTATTGCTCACGGCGGCGTTATGGGAGTTGCATCAATCAGTGTGTATTGTTGGATATTGGCTCTGCTTTTCACTTTTTTCTTTTGCGCGCGCGCGTTGCTATGTAGAGGGAGTTGGCAAGTTAAGTAGCAAAAAAATGCATCCTGCGTGGGAGCAGATAATATGGGCATTGCATGCTGCGTCTTTATTTAGAGAATGAAAACTGAATAGTGAGACCTTTGTCTTTTGCTTGGTGATGCTTTGATGGCGTTGAGAGCTTGTAGTTTTGGTAGATATCGTGGTTCTTCGTTGCTTCTTAGAGATTGAGATTTGATGTACTAGGGTGATTGGGTGATTGGGGATAGTTATTATTGAAGAGGGCTGTGGCGTGGATTGATTATACCCTGAACACACTATAGTATTACGAAGGAAAGTACAAAGGAAGAAGTTACATGGTGAAATCTTCTTGTATGAGATTTAGGGTATCATGGAACCTGGGATCCTGTAGGACAAAGAGTGACACGGAGGCGAAAAGAAGGAAAGAGACCGGGGGACGATGAACTGGCCACGCCTCGTAATGTTTGGTTGGCGGGATGAGAATGAGATTCTATGGCGAGTCACCATTTTGCGAGGCGGGTTGCTTTTGGCATACCAACAGCTGGTTGGTTCATCGTCCCGCCAAGTATCACGTAACATGTCCGTAATGACGGCCTCGGTACGGATCGAGCTTCCCCCGAGGTTACACCAAAGTTCATAGGCTCTAGACTCAGTCAGTTGATTGATGCATATTTGTCTGTGTTACCATCAAGGCGCATGCGGGGGAAGCCTTTTCTGTGACACAAAGCATGCAAACAAGTTCGTCACTCTCTGGCCCGAAAGCCCCAATTTGCCTGGCACTCAATCTGCGACGAGGCTGGAGATGAACATAACGAAGCTCGACTAGCCCGGATATCTGGTCGACGGAACCGATCAACACATGTGTCGTCACCGGAGCGTCTCGATTGGACAGATGGTGAAACGGGAGTGCCTGGCAGACACATGTCTGCTATATTAAAATCCGTTGCGATAATGTCATGCGTTGCCTGGAAGCAGGACTAAGGTTGGCCCGGCGCTTTTCACAATGACACGTGCGGGCTATGCAGCTTGTTACCCCTGCGAGCTCCACAGAGCTGAGACCATCATGGGCCGATCTCATGGCAGTTGAAAGTTCAAATTGCAAAGTCCTAATGAATGTCTGTGTACAGTAGAGGGAACTTTGCATGTGATTCTCATCAAAAGTCGGACAACGCTCGAGATATTCAGGATATGCCATTGTATGTACCATTGGGGCATAACTGTGGAATCTCGAAATCACTCTTCCATATGCCGTCCAACTACCCGGGGTGTAGTGAGCAGCTTGACAAGTTCGTTCCATGGAGAGGCTTCCATTCTCACGGCCATGTTATGCCAAGGGACCCATTCAAACCCTTGACATGCACCCTGTGGCGGCTGTGGCTGCAAGCTCTTAAGCGGAATATGCTTCGCAGGGGGGGCTGGTCACTCGGCCCACCGAACCGTGATGCATTATTGGCCGGTGTATCCAAGGCTGCGTCATTAATGGGGCGTGTCAAAGCGCGTCAGACACGCGTGGAGGCGCGTTTCAATCGTCACCAGGCCATGGCGGAGGCGGGTATCGATAATGGCTCTGGTCGAGCCCCTCACGATGGATCACGATGTGAGGCAATTCACACTCGCATGTGCTAATTGGGACCTCAGTGCGGAGATGAGGCCGAGTTTCGATGAGTTTCGATCAGATAGGCCCCTGAATTGGCTCGCGGCGGCTGTGTAAAGGCCGATCCGTAGGGCATCGAATGGCAAGCTGTTGTTGTTCGGATGGACGGCTCTTGGAGAGGCAATGGCGGGCTGATACCAATGACTCAGTACTTAGCTGGTTAGGATGGGTGTCAGTCGAGTAGAATACGGCCAAGCTGACCGTGAACATCTGAACACGAGCTCATCGGATATGGGTATCGCCGGTGCCAATAGTTGTCAGCTATTGGCACTGAGAGAAACACCTGCCCTCCCTCCCTTCGGCTTGTCAGCTCGGAGTGTGCTTGTCATCCCAAGCCACTTGCACGTACGAACGGGCAAACAAAGTTAATGTCTCTCAGGGATCGTCTTGCGCAACCATGACCTCCCAGACGGGCAACCCAGACAGAAAGCCAAACCATTGATCAGCTGGAAAGGATGCGCCATGATGGAAAGGAGAAGAGGGATCGAGATCGCAATGGCTTTGACCTTGACTCCTTCCAAGGGCTCACGGTCTGCTCGGAAGGACTATTGTATACCAGGGGGAGGGCAGGCAACTCCATTCGAGAGGGAGGCACTGACTTCATTGATGACGCTACTGGCATCGTGCAAATCTCTGTCTTGGGGAATCATCGAAGTCGTTATCATCATACAGTACGAGAAGCCGGCCGGATACACGGGCAACACGGGGAAGACGAAGCGAAAGAGGCAGAGGGGAAACAAGAACTTGTCAGCGGCGCATTATGCCGGAATCTGGCCCGGGTTCCGCACGTTTTCGGGCACAAAGAGCAGATCTCATTCACGGCGGACATGGGGGATGCTGGGTTGCATGGCGTAGAGCTGTAACAAGACCAATATACTGTACGAGCAATATGCCAGTGTCTCTGGATCAGACTGTGCTGGAATCAACGGAGGAGCTATCGAATCGTCACTTGACGAAGCGTTTCCGATTTCATCTGGTCTGCCATCTCTTGGCAACGTTGGGTCTTCCAGCAGCGCCATCCGTTCCCTTCGCTGCAACTGGATGAAAAGAGGAGTTGGACTAATAAGGGCGAGCCGTTCCTCTTGGTCCCGTGCCACTAAAGATGGGCTTGAAGCTGTTAAACTTGGTGCTACTTGCATGTAGCTAGTGTGAGTGGAGAGAGAGTCGGAGAGAGGGCGAAAAGAGAATATGTGAGCAAGTGTGCAGGTGTGTGTGACCGAGACAAGACGCATGGGGATCGATGGGGCAGAAACAGCCGCTGAAGAAAAAAGAAAAAAAGAGGCGAGAGAGACAGAGACTCCTTCAATGGACCAAAACTAGCAGCTTGGTCAAATTGCCTTTCTGCCTCCTCTTTTTCTCTTTCTCGCATGGCTCCTGTTGTCAGGGCGTTCCCGTGAGACCAGATCCAAGACAGTCCCCCGCAATGCTTTGCAGATGACGACTTGACTCTCGGCAGATAGCAATCGCAATGGGTTGATCCAGGCAGGTCTAGAGGGCTTGGCGAGGGAGAGCAAAAGGGCTTCGACGAGGGACAAGGCGAGACAGAGATTCGCAAAAAGAGGTGCCCAACGTCCGTGTCTGCATGCGGCACAGTGTTGAAGCCCGCCGTGAGCCTGGATAGAGGCTGGAGCTCGTACTGTAAGCTCCGCCGAATGTTGCACCAGCGGTTTTTCCCTCATGGCCCTGCAAGGCGCGCCTAAAGTGCTTGCATGAGGAGCTTGGGCTGACTTGGGCGGGTGAAGAGACACGAGGCCACACAAAAAATAGCAGAAACACGAGGCCCAAGAGCGAGAGATTGCGGGGGAGGCGGTGCAGCGGCACGTTGGCGAACGGATTGAGAAATTCGTCTGGTTTATTGTATGTTTGTAAGGGCACGGATTCGTCCTTGTTTGTCAACAGATTTGTGGAGAGAGAGGGAAAAGAGAACAAGAGTTTGATTGTCAGTGAACATCAGGTTGAATCTCAGGAAAGGTGAGAGAGATGCAAACGACACTAAACAGTGAAGTGCCATCGCCGCATTTGGACTGGTGGGCCTCTTCCTGGAGAGAGTATTGGCGGAAACCGTGTGCAAACTGTCAGAAAAACACTGTGCATCCTTCTCCTTTGTAGGTACCTGTGCCGTACTGCTGCCCGTGCGAAAGCAGTCTTCTCTCAAGACACTTTACGCGCAGCTGATACGCAGCAAATACTCAGCGGCTACCCACGCGCTACCTCAGACCTGCGCTAGACGTCAATCCGCATCCGGCTACCACCAACCCCTGTCCCAGGGCAGCAGCCGGACCCTCCAGGCCGTCAAGGCCCCCTAAAGGACGACCCCCTGTCGCTGAATATTGGCGCCTGGTGCTGAATTTTTCCAGGCGTCGCTCGCACGGTGCCTGCCGTTGCCCAGTTTTTGCATGGACCGTGTTTGGCCCTTTTCGACCCTCCCGCTGCCAACTGTCTCTAGTGCCTGAAGGGTCCTCTGGGAACGCTAACACAAACGCCCAATTCTACGGATGGCCCCCTGCCATGTCGCATCCATGATCCCCCCAGGCACCGCCCAGCGCTCATATTACCTGCGCTTCGCCCTCCCGCTCCCGCATCTCCAAGTTTCTGCAACAACAATAACAACAGCTTCATTCCTTTGAACAACGACGAATTCGCCCACCCTCGGCTGCTGGCATCCGCTATTACCCAATACGCCGTTTTATCTTACCAAGTTACAACTGTGCAGTCAGCGTCCATTCACTTCCCTTCTGTCGCCTCAGTCAATCAAGTCTGCCTGTTGGCTTGTGAGAGCGCGAATCCTTGAACATCCAAGTCGCGACAACAACAACCAACATCCAAGCGCAGCTGGGCGCAAATACTCAAAAGACGTTTCTCTCAAGAGACCCAAAACTATAGAATACTACAATCACCTGCAAAGGAAAAGAAAAAAAAACACCATCAATCAACATGCTTCTCCCGTCCGCGTTCTCCTGCGATGGCGGATCGCACGCCGCGCCTCAAGCCAGATCACAGGCCGGCCGCTTCGTATCGCCGCCCTCTAGCCCTACGACTCTGTCTGCTCAATACTCCATCGACAACATCATGAACACCTGCTGCTCCCTCCAGTCTCTCATCTCCATGACCGCCTCCAACACCGACCACGGCGCGCTTGCGCCCGCGCCCACCCTCACGCAACTCCCTAC